>RQTK01000245.1:52910-65410 GCA_003991915.1 Elysia chlorotica
ATCTATCTATCTATCTATCTATCTATCTATCTATCTATCTATCTATCTATCTATCTATCTATCTATCTATCTATCTACCTACCTACCTACCTACCTATCTATCTATCTATCTATCTATCTATCTATCTATCTATCTATCTATTTTTTTTTATTCCTACCTATCCATCTATTTACAATTTTTCAAGCTTGCTATATATCTGTCTATGTCTACCTCCCACCCTCGCATCTCAGCACAAGAATGCCCCCATCTCCATGGAAACACCGACTAAACAAAGCGGGCAGGGTGGCAGGAGAGCCCCAGGTTCGAGCATCTCACGGAGCGACCAGGCCAGGAGACAATTCAAGACGCCGAGTCCACTGGTTCGACCTGCAGGGC
Organism: Elysia chlorotica; assembly: GCA_003991915.1. Taxonomy (NCBI): domain Eukaryota; kingdom Metazoa; phylum Mollusca; class Gastropoda; family Plakobranchidae; genus Elysia; species Elysia chlorotica. Next base: position 53,287 of record RQTK01000245.1, read on the forward strand.
AGAGTCCTGAACTCCAGCGTTATTGTGATTAAGGCAAATGTAGAGTGTATTGATCTGGATCTAGTTAGTTTGGACCGCCCACTGTGCTGACAGTCCTACAATTTTGTGCCTAGGGTCGGACCTCTTTGATAGTTCCTATCTTTCAGAATGATCCGTAGTTTTAATTTCCCCCCCGATCAATGCGACCACATATCTTCAATCAGGTGACATGGTTGAGAACGTTGGCTGATTAATAAGCACACCAAGTCTTTGCCAATTCTCCCGCACTTCGCCTTTGGTGCATGCTAGCCCTCTCCATATTATTCATTACTCATAACTGTCTTTCCCTATCCTCCTCCTCCTCCTCCTCCTCCTCCTCCTCCTCATGTATCTGTAGTCTGTCTGAAAAAAAAACCCCACAAAAAACCTGGGACCCACTGGAAGCAAAAAGTAAATGAATCTGTACATAAACTCTGAAGTCAATTTCTGCCAGGAGTCACAACTTGTTGATAAACACGAACACACACACACATAGTTAGTAATAATGAACATGACTGAGAGGACAAAAAGACTGACGACAATAAAACATCTCGCCAAAGCTTGACAAGAATGTGTACACAAAAGCTGTTAAATTAGTCAGGTCTTTCCCATCATGGCTTGCCACATAGATCTATACATAGACCTACCTTTTTAAAGCAATACGAAATTTCATTTCCTATCCAGTGAAATTGTGGAACAATATTATCAAAAATTAATTTCGAGATTTCTACCCAGCGCGGAAAAATACGACTGATTCGATGCTAATTTAGACAGAAACCAAAAAGCTTTTTGCACGCCTCTGCTCACAGTCTGAGTCTGGTCATTCTATTGGAGAGTTTGTCAGACGGACAATGACATGTCCACAGAACGGAAAAGCTCAGCAGAAAAAATAAACTGTTTGTAATGAAACCTGTTTTAGTCGCATTGTTCCAGCATCGTCGAGGTTTATTAAAGTCAACAGATCGAACTCGTGACACGTCCACTGATGTTTCACAGGATGGCAGGGGCGTGTCAGGTTCCGGGAATGGACAGATACACATGGCTAAAGATTGGGGGTGGGGGGGGGGGATCTAAAGCTCACACGCCCATACAGATCACATAGATCTAAAGCTCACACGCCCATACAGATCACATAGATCTAAAGCTCACACGCCCATACAGATCACATAGATCTAAAGCTCACACGCCCATACAGATCACATAGATCTAAAGCTCACACGCCCATACAGATCACATAGATCTAAAGCTCACACGCCCATACAGATCACATAGATCTAAAGCTCACACGCCCATACAGATCACATAGATCTAAAGCTCACACGCCCATACAGATCACATAGATCTAAAGCTCACACGCCCATACAGATCACATAGATCTAAAGCTCACACGCCCATACAGATCACATAGATCTAAAGCTCACACGCCCATACAGATCACATAGATCTAAAGCTCACACGCCCATACAGATCACATAGATCTAAAGCTCACACGCCCATACAGATCACATAGATCTAAAGCTCACACGCCCATACAGATCACATAGATCTAAAGCTCACACGCCCATACAGATCACATAGATCTAAAGCTCACACGCCCATACAGATCACATAGATCTAAAGCTCACACGCCCATACAGATCACATAGATCTAAAGCTCACACGCCCATACAGATCACATAGATCTAAAGCTCACACGCCCATACAGATCACATAGATCTAAAGCTCACACGCCCATACAGATCACATAGATCTAAAGCTCACACGCCCATACAGATCACATAGATCTAAAGCTCACACGCCCATACAGATCACATAGATCTAAAGCTCACACGCCCATACAGATCACATAGATCTAAAGCTCACACGCCCATACAGATCACATAGATCTAAAGCTCACACGCCCATACAGATCACATAGATCTAAAGCTCACACGCCCATACAGATCACATAGATCTAAAGCTCACACGCCCATACAGATCACATAGATCTAAAGCTCACACGCCCATACAGATCACATAGATCTAAAGCTCACACGCCCATACAGATCACATAGATCTAAAGCTCACACGCCCATACAGATCACATAGATCTAAAGCTCACACGCCCATACAGATCACATAGATCTAAAGCTCACACGCCCATACAGATCACATAGATATAAAGCTCACACGCCCATACAGATCACATAGATCTAAAGCTCACACGCCCATACAGATCACATAGATCTAAAGCTCACACGCCCATACAGATCACATAGATATAAAGCTCACACGCCCATACAGATCACATAGATCTAAAGCTCACACGCCCATACAGATCCCATAGACCTGAAGCTCACACGCCCATACAGATCCCATAGATCTGGGGAGCTCACACGCCCATACAGATCACATAGATCTGGGGAGCTCACACGCCCATACAGATCCCATAGATCTGGAGCTCACACGCCCATACAGATCCCATAGACCCGGAGCTCACACGCCCATACAGATCACATAGATCTGGGGAGCTCACACGCCCATACAGATCACATAGATCTAAAGCTCATACGCCCATACAGATCCCATAGATCTGGGGAGCTCACACGCCCATACAGATCCCATAGATCCGGAGCTCACACGCCCATACAGATCCCATAGATCTGGAGCTCATACGCCCATGTTTAATCAAAGGCAATCAAAGCTGTCCCGTCACAAAGGTCAGAGTAAACTGGTCGACTGAACCAACACAATTACGGCCGTCACACACACTCAGTCAGTCAGTCAGTCAGTCCGCTCGCCTTCCACTGGCTGCCAGTCTACCACTTGTAGCAGTTGTCTGCTCTCAGATCTACACCAACATCTACACTTAGTAAGTGCAAACAGCGAGAAGGTTTAGGCGCCCGATTAGAGTTTTAATTACACGATAACTCGGGCGCCTAAACCTACTTCTTTATATCTGCTAACCTTATAATCTCATGGGTGGTACTAGTAAGAGAGGAAGACAGCGAGTGAGAGAGAGAGAGGGAGAGAGAGAAAGAGAGACATCTAGAGAGAGGGAGGGAAGGAGAAGACCAGAGCGCAAGTCGTGAGACTTTCTGTAGTAGAAGAGATAATCTTTCTTTCCTTTCCATTCACGTCTACTTTCCCAAAGCGGATTATACAGCGTGGTGGTTCCCAAAACCTTTGTTTAAAGACTCACAATTGTACATGCAGCCAAACAGCACCAAGAGGTTTGATCCTGGCCCATTCAGTATGGACCTAGCGGTTTGATCAGGAATTGAACCCGATACCTATTGATTAGAAGCCACACGCTCTAGTCCATAATTATGCTAAGATTGCCTTGCGTTGCTAGATCTTTTACAACAGCGTTGGGCTGGATAGGTCGTTTTTATTTTTTACTTTGTATGTTCAGATACGCCTGCGTTTTGCTTTACTCTTAAAGAAGGGTAAGGCGCTATGTGGTATAGTGTATTAGACTGTTCGGGTGTGTGGGCAGAGAGGTAGAGATAGAAATGAAGAGAGAGAAAGAGCTTGAGAGCGTTAAGAGCGAGGGAAATAGAGGGAGAGAGATAAAGATATATATATATAGAGAGAGAGAGATAGAGAGAGATATAGAGACGTAGAGAGAGATAAGAAGACAGACGAACAAACAGGCTGGGTGAACAGGGATTCAGAAACAGACAGACTCGAAAACATTTAGAGAAGTAAAAGAGATGAAGTCATTAAGAGAAGGGACCAAAGAAAGATGTAATGTATTTTTTTTCAGACGCACAAATAGGTAGACCAAAGCAGAATGTGTAAAATTAGATCCAGGGAAAAAGTTAAAAGAAAAAAAAATTCAGAGAAAGGGAACCGTATGAATATTTATAGACCAGGGGCCGGTAACAACATCCCGCATTGGATTCTTTATTTAAAATTTAAAAAAAAAAAAAAGACGTAGAACTAACTAAAAGTTAAAGAAGAAAAAAAAAATTGAACAAGAAGGAGAGATGGAGAATGGACAGACAGTGCTGCAGTGACGCAGGGAAAGTAAAGAACCAAAAGGCGCGGTGCTCTAAAGGTTAACAAGAGAGCCCGGCTTTTTCCCATATTTACCGAGCAGGCCATGATATTTTCTTACGCCGTCGCAGCCCTCCGCCCACATGTACCGGTCCGGGACCCATCTGCGTGACAGGCCCAGGTGTAAGGCAGCGGTAAATTACAAGTTCTCTGTCTCTCTGTCAGTCTATCGTTTCATCAATCTATCTGTGAGCGCGAAAAAGTATTTGTACGGTTTCGCCTTTTACTGGTTGGGACGGTGCCATGTTAATGTGATCTGTTAAGATAGGAGTCTTGCTTTCTCTTAACTGTCTCTATGCAGTAGCACATATAATTGTCAGGCGTTAGACTTGAAACCTGTCTACGATACAGCCTGCCTGTTGACGTTGGGCACTGAGAAAAATCTGTGATCCCACTCTCTTACTGTAGAGCATTCACCATGGACGACATAACAAGTCATGAACTTCAACATGATATTGATTATCGACCTCAATATCAACAAGAAAATTAACAAGAGCATTCGTAAATAGCATAAGGGGGCCAGAATCACTGGAACGACTAAATAATTATTGTTGTTAAAATAATTCCAAGAACATTTGACATCCTTTAGGCTTAGATTCACATATCTCGGTTAAGGTCACATATACACACGCGCTCACTCTTTCCCTTTAAATCCTCTCTCTCTCTCATTTCTCTTTCTCGCTCTCTCTCCCTCTCTCTCTCTATCTTTTTATCTCTTTCTTTCTCTCCCTTTCTCTATCTCTCACTCTCAAACGATGCGTGCTCTCTATAACACACCTCTTTGCCTCTCTCTCTCTCCCTCTGTGTCTTTGACTACATCTCCCTGCCTCTTTCTTTGCTTTCTAAGACACACACAGACACAGACACAGACACAGACACAGACACAGACACACATACACAGGCACCCCGCAGTGAATTATATTATGATGCTGATTTTATGAAGGAAACATGAGGTCCGTGATCTAAAACACTTTCCGTGTCTCACAGCACCAGAGAACTGAAGCGCGCTGGTTGGGGCTTTACCGATGTGACTGAGAACCATTGATACATGTACAAGACCGACGCCCGCGCATTCAATGGGCCACTTCTCCTCGCACTTTCACTCTTTATCCCTCTCCTCATCCTAATCTATATACCTCTCATTTTTTTTTATCTCACCACCCTCAACTAATGTGTGTACTCTTTCTACTTGTCTGCTCCTCCCATCCCTCTATTTCTCTCCATCACTCTCAGACTCCATTCCTAGCCCCACCCTCACCCTCTTTAGAGAGAGAGAGAGAGAGAGAGAGAGAGAGAGAGAGAGATGAGAAAGAAATTGCGCGGATGGATAGAGAGGCTGTCAGAAAAAGAAAAAGGGGTGAGGGTGGGGCTAGGAATGGAGTCTGAGAGTGATGGAGAGAAATAGAGGGATGGGAGGAGCAGACAAGGGGGCGACTGTTTGGCCTGATGATGTCTCGCCTCTCGCTAGAGGTGCTCGGTTGGAAAACATTTTGAAATATCGCTTTGAGGATCTCACAGTGTTGAGACGAGAGGGGAGCCAAATTTGGTTAAGAAAGTTGAATCATAACATTGTTAATCATATATATCTGTATATATATATACAGAGAGAAAGAAAGAGAGAGAGAGAGAGAGAGAGAGAGAGAGAGAGAGAGAGAGGGGGGATGGAGGGAGACCTACACATCCATCCACATTCCTTATCTTTAATCAGATTGTATTTTCCTTTATTCACGTCGCCTTCTCAACCATCTACATGTTTAAGAATGTCTATCCCTTACGCCTGTCTGGTTTGCTGAATTTCTGAAAATCGAATGTTGTTTTTCCCCCCACAGCCACAAGCAATCAGAGCCGTTCAAATCTGTAGGCGTATCAGCCATCTACACCGACACATAGCGCGATGCTTGCATTCTAACCCCCAAATTTGTTTACTTTGCTTGTTTGTTTGAAGTTGTTTGCCGTGTGTATGTGAACGCCTCTCACACCACTTTCCCCACACAGCGCTAGCGGGGCCGTGAATGATTCCAACAAATTCCCTAACGGGGCTCAGGGAAACTCAATTCGGGCAGATCTGAGGTGAACAGGGGTGACCAGGGGACCCACCCACGTGTATCAGAAGCTTCAATACATGCACTTTAATGTGAACTAGTGTGTGTGTGAGTGTGTGTGTGTGTGCGTGAAAGTGTATAAACCAGAATGAGCTAACGTGATGAGTGGGGTTTATCTTTGAATGCAAGGCGTTTAAAGTAACTGGCCATCTCAGAGTCCAATGGTATTAAACCTACGATTCAATATTTTTCAAACACTTTGCGCACTTCAGGAAATAATTGAAGAAATCATTTTCCACAGTAGCTGGATATTAGGACTCCATTTTACTCTCTAAAAAATCTTCGCAGAACACAACTAGCAAGAACCAAAACAAAAAGGTCGCCGGAAGCATCCGATATTTCAGGAGAAACGGCGTTTTTTGTGTGTGTGTGTGTGTGTTTTTTTCCATAGCACCCAGTTCCAAATTCACTATCGATAAGAGAAAAAGTTTTCCAATTTGCCAGGCAATCAGCGCTAGGATCGATACGAGCCACGCCTGGCAGACTCCACCAATCTATTGCACGGGGCATCTGGGTGCGGCCTGGCATGGACGTAGTGCGGTCTGTGGGCGGTGATGCGCACTGGTGTGCACTGCTACACTCTCACTACAATTTTGTCAACTGTAACTTATTGACAGACGGATTAATTGACAGATTGACCAACTCACTGACTGATTGACTGACTGACATGTTTCATTCACAGACTGATCGGTTGATCGATCAATTGGTTAACTAATTCAGTGATTTGTTTTATTAGCCGATTAACTCACAAGTGATTAATTGATTGATAGGTTTGTTCGTTGATTGGTTAATCGATCGAATTGTTAGATTTACTTACTGACTGACTAAATATTGACTAATGATTGCCGTACTAATAAAAAAAAACTGGTTGATTGACTGGCTGGTTAATGGCTGATTCATCGATTCATTGATTGATAGGTTTGTTCGTTGATTGGTTAGTCGATCGAATTGTTAGATTTACTTACTGACTGACTAAATATTGACTAATGATTGCCGTACTAATAAAAGCCTGGTTGATTGACTGGCTGGTTATTGACTGACTCATCGATTCATTGATTGATTGGTTCGCTCGTTGGTTCGTTAGTCGATCGAATTGTTAGATTTACTTACTGGCTGACTAAATATTGACTAATGATTGCCGTACTAATAAAAGCCTGGTTGATTGACTGGCTGATTTATTGATGGATTGATTGATTGGCTCACTGGTCGGTTGGAGATTTGCTTCCACAATATTGGAGCCTTGCTTCTGCTCAGAGACTCAGTAACGCCAGCGTACTAAATACGGCACGGTAAAATTGCAGCAATATTCTCCCCGATCAATCCGGTTATGAGACGGGGGCAGCATAAAAAGTCTCGGGATTTATCGCATTCCTTGCAGACATAACGCGGCGTAAGAGTGCAGCTAGATCCGATACCGGCGCGGGGTGCGCTACCACACATCGGGAAGATGGCGTTACTGATTGGTTTGGGTTGTCGGTGCATTAACGGCCATCGTCAGCAACTAGGACATTCCGTGGACGGGTCCCAAGAATAATTTCTAGTGATTTATATCCTGTCCGAATGAGGTGGGCTCTCCACATTGAAAGTCGTACCTCTCGAAGTCGTCTGTCACCTCCTATAAGTTTGATACATGGATATGTACTATATTCTTACTAACCCTTGACTATACAAGGTTCCCATCCTGACAGACGATTATATAATTTTGTTTAGTTCTAATCATACATTCTCGGGGTTTATTGCATTCCTTCCAGACATAACGCGGAGTATAGTGAAGCGTCCCACCAGAGGCAATAGATTTTAGCGAGAAGTCTCACAAAAACAGCTCACGATTTTATTGATACGTGTAGCTAGCGTGACGCGTGCTCACTCTATTTCTCTCTTGAAATTAAGGCTTTTGAGTAATGCTCAGACTGAGTTTTTACTAAGGTTTAAAGAGCGAAGGAACCGCCTTAATTATCATAACCTATACACGCGAAATTCTCTCCGTGAAAGCTATCACTATTTCACTCTATCTGGTCGCCCAAAGAGTCTGAAGTAGTGAGAGGTTTCACAGGAAGAATTTTGCATAATTGGGTATGAAAATAGAACCTGTTGACAATTGTACTTTCTGCCGCACAGCGCCGATGCGGGGATACCGTGACTACTGTCACAGATGGCCAGATTACACGGACACCGTTCTAACCCGTGGGATTTTTGTTCGAGCGTGGGGTTGGAAAGATAGACCTCTCGATTGGAGATCCAACGCTCTAGCACTTGTGCCACCTCCCCCCCCCCCCCCCACACACACACACACACAAACACACAAACACACACCTTTTACATAACTATCAGAGAGAGGACATTCATCAGGATCCTGCTAACTGACACGAGATTAAAAATCATCAATGATAATCCTTTATAGCCATAACCACCGGTCTAAACAAATATTTTCATATATTATTGAGACGATTTTTTCATCACTAACGGCATGAACTATAACTTTCAGAAACCTGAAATAGCTATTACCAATATAACGGACATTTTAACAGGTTTGTTTGAACTAATGCGACGTAATTGTACAGGGTATTTTTGGTTCAGTCTACTCGTCTACTAGCCTAAAAAAAGAAACTGCCACAACTCTGACTAATTATTTTATTAAATAATAGATTGTTCTCTATAGAGAGAGAGAGAGAGAGAGAGAGAGAGAGAGAGAGAGAGAGAGAGAACCTCTCCTAGGTTCCCCTGGATGGTCCTATACGGCGATTAAATAACAGCTTATTTGCAGTTGTTTTGTTTTCGTTTTTTTATTTCGGTGACCCTGCCTATCGTCCTTAGAAGCCTGGTGCGGAACTGAATCGATTCTAGTGAACACATTAATTATATTTTGAATAAAAAACAGCAGTAGTAATCTGCCTATTGTTAAATTGTCAGTACCGCATAGAGGTTGAGATCTATAGTCCGTGGTATCATAGGACAGAGTGATACTTAGAAAGTAGTGTTCTTATTGTTGCTGTTGTTGTTGTTGTTGCTGATGTTGTTGTTGTTGTTGTTGTTGTTGTTGTTGTTGCTGTTGCTGTTGTTGTTGTTGTTGTTATTGTTGTTGTTGTTGTTGTTGTTGTTGTTGTTGTTGTTGTTGCTGTTTTTGTTGCTGTTGTTGTTCAGCCATTAAGTCAACAAGCCTGACAACCTAAATTGTCCAAACTGCGGCTGCTACTTTGATAATGTAGATCACTTTACCTCATTATTGGAAGGTTTATTTCGGGGACTTTGCCTGTTGTCTTGGCAAGCCCCGCCCACAACTCACTCAAGGTGAAGATATATAAGGGGAACAGGTGTTTGTTTTAAAAAAAGTACAAGAAACGTAACAGTGCAAGCTAGGGGATTACGAAATCTTCTTTAGGGCGTCTTAAAATAGATCACACACAAGCAGGATATTAAACTGTTGGAAGAATATAATTTAAAACAAAACCGCTGACGACGAAGCATTTCACGTTGACAAAGAGATTTGGATCGATAACTGGCGAGGAATTAGATAATTGAGTTCAGTGCATTCCAAAGGGTTAGCGCCTTATTTATTTGTTTTAATCAGAGGGGAGTACAGGGAGAAAGACAGATGAAAAGAGGGAGGGAGAGAGAGAGGACTCGCACAAAGAAGTTTGCAAGCTGAAGAGATACATCCTATGTGAAAGAGAGGGGAGGAAAGACTGAAAGAGAGAGAGAGAGAGAGAGAGAGAGAGAGAGAGAGAGAGGAGAATGACGAAGAGAAAGACAATAAAAAGAAAGCAACAGGGCGAGTAACAGAGGCAGAGGGGGGTACGGAAGGAGAGAGTGACGAGGAGAGAACGAGAGACAGAGGGAACGAGAGACAGAGGGAGAGAGAGTGAGAGAGAGAGACATATAGAGAAGACAGGAAGATATGAAAAAGCTTAACCTCTACAATTCTCCACAAAAGCATTCTGTAGCATCCCATTAGTTGGTCGATTGGTCTCCTGGAGGAACGAGAAACAGCTAGCTCTATGTGTGTGTGTGTGGGGGGGGGGGTATGTTTAAATAAATACTTCTTGGTTAAATTTAATATTTGTTTATTCTGTACACGTGTTAAGAGTCATCATTCATTATAATGTAGTGTTTAATGTTTCTCCAAAAATCTGGGGACACACAGACAGATGCACTAAATGCACTACAGTTAAAAAAAACAACAGACAGACAGGCAGAGAGACAGTAGTAGCAGCAGTTGAGTCCAACGTCAGAACTATATAGGCTGGACAGACAGACAGACCGACAGACAGACAGACATAGTTAGATAGATAGACATCACGGCGACGTATCTCCCTCACTAAAGACAGACAGACAGACAAATAGATAGATAGATAGATAGATAGATAGATAGATAGATAGATAGATAGATAGATAGATAGATAGATAGATAGATAGATAGATAGATAGATAGATAGATAGATAAGATAGATAGATAGATAGATAAATAGATAGATACATAGATACATAGATACATATACAGATACTTAATAGACATTCAGATAGACAGACATGCAGGCAGAAAGGCAGGCGGAAAAACCGATTTTGATATAAAATTTAAAAAAAAGTTGCGAGTGTCAGTCCGAGGGATACCCCGCGCCAGAGTCTCTCCATACACAGAACATCCCCCATGAAGACAGCATCCAGAAGATCCCCATGTTTCAAGCTTACATGTCTACAAACCAATCAGGGCAAGAGCCTGAGGACATAAAATCGAAGGGCCCGGGTCGTGCGGGTTTGATAAACGAGGGGATGAAGAGCCGGGCGCGCCCTCCCGCCTCCCGGGTTAATCGGCCACAGGCGCACGGGGATGGGCTCTCAGGCCAAGCTCTGGCATTTAGCCCTGGGTCTGCGCCGGCCAAGAGACAAGCTAGGAGGGGCGCCGGACTAGAGGCAGATTGCAGAGTCACGTGACCGACCCCAAGGTTTTGTACACAACACGAGCAGCAAGCGGAGATTGTAGCCAGATACATAATGATGGTTTGGTCTGTCTGACTCGGTTTCCTAGTTTCTGAGTGTATTATTTCTATGCTATTCCCCTCTGTCTAGGGAGTTCCTTCTGTCACTCTTTTTTTCCCTTCTATCATATGCTTTTCCCTTTCTCTCTCTCTCTCTCTCTCTCTCTCTCTCTCTCTCTCTCTCTCTCTCTCTCTCTCTCTCTCTCTCTTTCTCTATCTCTCTCTATCTCTCTCTCTCTCTCTCTCTCTCTCTCTCTATATCTCTCTCTCTATCTATCTATCTATCTATCTATCTATCTATCTATCTCTCTCTCTTATCTATCTATCTCTCTCTCTTTCTCTCTATCTCTCTGTCTGTCTCTCTCTTTCTATTTCTCTGTCCCCCCCCCCCCTTTTTTTTCCCCCCCCCCCCTCTCTCTCTCTCTCTCTCTTTCTGTCACTCTTAACCTCACTCACTCACTCTCTCTCTATTCCCCCCCCAACCCCCACTGAATCTCAGGCTGTCCAGCTCTGTTTCTTTCGGTTTCAAATCCCATCAAACGTTGCTTCTCTCGCCCTCCTCTGTCCTACATTTGTAGATCCCACTTTAATCTGAATCCATGCATATTTCACCACGGGCAGTAGAACCTCTATACCTCATCTATTAAGAAAACTTGTTTCCCTACATGGGATGTACAGATTCCATGTTTTAGCATCTCTGAGCCCATACAAGTACACGACAGAAAGGGACTCCGGAGACTAGATCAAAATAATGAATCTATGTTTGGAAACATCTTGACTGATTTCTCTACGGACCGGAGAATAACTCTGGATGCCATGTATGTTAGGAAATAAATTAGAAGAAAAAAGAACAAGGTACAAATCGATAGCTCTGCCCAAGAAAATTGATGTGACAATGGCTGGGCTGTGCACATCTCCACGCTTGGAAATATCCGTGAACGGAAAGAAATGAGCAGGGGGCGATGTAAAATGTTGCTATTCTCAGCTCTT
>RQTK01000245.1:70410-80410 GCA_003991915.1 Elysia chlorotica
TCAACACGACAAAAAATGAAGGAAGGCAGAGAACAAATCGGGAGTCATTGCCAAAAGCTTGGGCGTGTTGGTTCAACACTTAGGTAAATACGGAGATAGAAGGTCGCAGCTGGCGCGCATATCCAAGATAATTGGCGTTGGCTCGGTAATATGGGGGAAAGATTAAACCCTTGTTCAGGGTAGATGGCGGCGAGAGATAGAGAGAGAAAGAGAGGGGGGTGAAAGGTAGAGAGTGAGAGAGAGAGAGAGAGAGAGAGAGAGAGAGAGAGAGAGAGAGAGAGAGAGAGAGAGAGAGAGAGACTGACAGACAGACATGAACATACCTATTGTATGGAGTAAGAGAGATGTGAAGGTGTTAAGAACAAAGCGTGTATGTTCGATAAAAAGATGGTTTTAAACATAAGGTTTTGGAAAAGTATGGTGATATTGTTTGGTTGCTTTTGGTTTGTTTCTTTCTTTATGCAAGGATAAAACATAGCCACATAGAGAAAGGAGGAAAGCGAGAAAGACAGCACGTGCGAAAAGGATGAACACAGAGAAGACAGAGAGACGTCGGGCAGACAGAGCGAGAGAAAGATATAAAGAAGAACAAAACAGCAGATTTTCATGCTATTCAAAGAATAACTGCGAGTTCTAGGTCTAGACAATAATGATAATTAGAGGAGCCTTGCTGACAACAAGAACTTCTTAGAGAAAGTGCAAACTCGTGCATTATTTGTGCGGCCTTCGGGAATTCCTAGACAGCGCTCACCGCCCAACGTCCTATAGGGGGATTATGTGACACTCATTTCTTACGTCAGTTTGAAAAGTCGCTGTGCTGGCATGTTTACTTGTTGCCTTGTAGACACGGGAGTCTAACCTGGGCGGCGAGGAATGGTCGCAGCGTCACGAATCAATCACGGTGAACATGATCGATCTCCCAGGTAGAGAGAGAGACACGGAGAGTTAAGAGGGGGGAGGGGAGAGAAGGCGGGGCATTCCTAGATCACAGGAAGCATCAGCATAAACTCCAGCAACAACAACAACAACAACAGCAGCAGCAGCAGCAGCAGCAGCACAAGCATAACATAAGGCTGAGGAGGGGATTGTGGGAGGAGGGGCTGGGAGGTAGAGAATCAGTGATGCATCAAAGCACAGAGATAGAGAGAAAGAGAGCAAGATCAATAGAAGAAAACACACACACACTTACATACATACATAATTATGTATTCACACATGATATCGAATAACTCGGAGAAAGTTAAGATGTCACAAAGTATTAGTATGTGACTGTACAGACATGAAAAAAGGACAGGCGTGAGATAGGTAGGTAGGTAGATAGATAGATAGATAGATAGATAGATAGATAGATAGATAGATAGATAGATAGATAGATTAGATAGATAGATTAGTTAGTTAGATAGATAGATAGATAGATAGATAGATAGTTAGTTAGTTAGTTAGTTAGTTAGTTAGTTAGTTAGTTAGTTAGATAGATAGATAGCCCCAAGCGATGGCCTGAATAAGCAAGTGACCATCACACACCTACCGTCACCATATTCTGACTACGCAGCTTTTTTTCCCCCAAGTGAGATGGTTGAGTCGATAGAGCGCGCGGTTTCTCGTGATACCAACGTTTATCGCACACACGCAGACAGAGGGGTCAATAGAATCTTCACACACATAGAGAGAGGAAGACAGTGAGAAACGGAGCACGCGCTATGAGGATATAGACATACAAGCAGTCCGCAGGCACAAAGTCTCATTAATCCTTTTGTTTTGAAACATAAGTGTAAAATTAAAATTTGTGTAGCTGTAGAGTCAAATACTCTAGCCTGGCGATTTGAAGAGCAAATTTTAACATAAATGCACACACAAATAGAAGGTAAGCCCGGAGGGAAAAGAAACGACACGGCGTGAAGCTCAATAAAAGAAAAAAAAAAGACCCACAAGTGAGGTGAGTTGGTTAAACGGTCAACGTCAGCACTATAATAGACTATATAATCCCCAAGACTGACGACACGAGACAGGGCGGGGATACTATGAGTCCTGTCTCAGCCGGTCACACTATATTGACACCGACCCAAAGGAACGAAATTGGACAAATAAATCTGCCGATCGTGGGATTTGAACCGCGGACCTCCCGATCCGTAGTCAACTATCTACCATTTAAGCCAGTTCGCCCCCATATAGTAGAGTGTGGAAATCGCGAATCTCTTGACATGGAAGCAGCCTACAGCACACGAAAAACAGAAACCAAATCTCAATTCTAAGTTGTCAATGCAGAATTTTGCCTTCTGCCCCACAGAATAAAAAAAACTTAGCAAGGCATACACAAACTGACGCTTGTGTGTGCTGAGCTCTAGTATTTCTTTTGTTCTATTTGGTGCTTGTTTTTTTTTTAATTTGTTGTTTCTACGATGTTGTTGTTGTTGTTGTTGTTGTTGTTGATTTGGTGAAAACTAAGCACCCTCACTCTATATAATCCCCTCTCTCCATCCCCTCTCTCCATCCCCTCTTTATATCCCCTATCTACATCCCCTCTCTCCATCCCCTCTTTATATCCCCTATCTACATCCCCTCTCTATATCCGCCCCTCTACATCCCCTCTCTGTATCCCCTCTCTACATCCCCTCTCTATATCCCCTCTCGACATGCCGTCCCACTGTTCAATCATCATCCCACTCATGAGAAGCTGCAGCGAATATTAACCGACTTCCATTAAACCTTTATGTTCAAAGTATGCCCTGCCCTGGAAACCTGGCAGCCAATCGGATCACACATGGATGCTCGTGCTAAGCTGGCCACATCGCTCCAGACATACACGTCCTTACGACCAACGGAGCCAATGAGCGATCCGAAAACCTGATGTCTGACGTTACAACTATGCCATCCGTTACGGTCGTGTATCACGCAAGGTCTGCAAACTGTAACACCAGGAAAAAATACGCAGCTTTTTTTTTTCCCTAAGTGAGATGGTTAAGTCGGTGGAGCGCGCGTTTTCTCGTGATACCAACTTTTATGGCACACACAGACAGAGGGATCAGTAGAATCTTCAATTACACATACATAGAGAGAGGAAGAGAGTGAGACACAGAGCGCGCTCTGATGATAGAGACATACAGACAGTCACCAGACAGTCACCAGGCACAAAGTCTCATAAGTCCTTTTTTTAAGAGCAAACTTTCACATTGTATATTCACAAAAAAATTAGAAAGTAACAATTAAGGGGAAAAAACGGCACGACGTAAAGCTCAATAAAAGAAAAAAAAAGATATAGAAGAGAGGTGAGTTGGTTAAACGTCCAACGTCCGCACTATAATAGGCTATATTGTCCAAAGACTGACGACACGAGACAGGGCGGGGATACCATAGATAGATAGATAGATAGATAGATAGATAGATAGATAGATAGATAGATAGTAGATAGATAGATAGATAGATAGATAGATAGATAATAGATAGATAGAATAGATAGATAGATAGATAGATAGATAGATAGATAGATAGATAGATAGATAGATAGATAGATAGATAGATAGGTAGATAGGTAGGTAGATAGATAGATAGATAGCCCCAAGCGATGGCCTGAATAAGCAAGTGACCATCACACACCTACCGTCACCATATTCTGACTACGCAGCTTTTTTTTCCCTAGTGAGATGGTTAAGTCGTGAGGGCGCGGCTTCTCGTGATACAAACGTTTATCGCACACACCAGACATAGAGGTCAATAGAATCTTCACACACATAGAGAGAGGAAGACAGTGAGAAACGGAGCACGCGCTATGAGGATATAGACATACAGGCAGTCAGCATGCACAAAGTCTCTTAATCCTTTTGTTTTGAAACATAAGTGTAAAATTAAAATTTGTGTAGCTGTAGAGTCAAATACTCTAGCCTGGCGATTTGAAGAGCAAATTTTAACATAAATGCACACACAAATAGAAGGTAAGCCCGGAGGGAAAAGAAACGACACGGCGTGAAGCTCAATAAAAGAAAAAAAAAAGACCCACAAGTGAGGTGAGTTGGTTAAACGGTCAACGTCAGCACTATAATAGACTATATAATCCCCAAGACTGACGACACGAGACAGGGCGGGGATACTATGAGTCCTGTCTCAGCCGGTCACACTATATTGACACCGACCCAAAGGAACGAAATTGGACAAATAAATCTGCCGATTGTGGGATTTGAACCGCGGACCTCCCGATCCGTAGTCAACTATCTACCATTTAAGCCAGTTCGCCCCCATATAGTAGAGTGTGGAAATCGCGAATCTCTTGACATGGAAGCAGCCTACAGCACACGAAAAACAGAAACCAAATCTCAATTCTAAGTTGTCAATGCAGAATTTTGCCTTCTGCCCCACAGAATAAAAAAAACTTAGCAAGGCATACACAAACTGACGCTTGTGTGTGCTGAGCTCTAGTATTTCTTTTGTTCTATTTGGTTGCTTGTTCTTATTTTTTTTAATTTGTTGTTTCTGTGTTGTTTTGTTGTTGTTGTTGTTGTTGTTGTTGTTGTTGTTGTTGTTGATGTTGTTTGTTGTTGTTGTTGTTGTTGTTGTTGTTGTTGTTGTTGTTGTTGTTGTTGTTGTTGTTGTTGTTGTTGTTATTGTTGATTTGGTGAGGATCTGTTTTCCTTCCATGGGTTTTGGTCTTCGTGAACTGTCCTCATATTGGCAGTTCTATCGAACTGGGGAATATACGATCCCTTTGGACCTTGCTTGACTTAACATCCGATGACACATTCAAATCCTTTGACTCAATATTTAGACAAGATACGAACAGAAATTCATGTTTTGTAGTTGTTGTTTTTTTTAATAAAGGTCGTACTGAAATTCTCACAGCAAGATCAAATTATATGTATTTACTCACACGAGCAAGTTAGTGGTGTGTCATGCAGGGCAGAGACAGTGCTGGGGAGCGTTTACTGGTATTCTAAGGCCCTCTCCTTAAAGTGCAGATGTCGCACAGCTTAGATTATCCACTTGAACCTGGACGCAAACCGCTTTTGTTGTTTCGGACCTGCACATTACCGTCACAATGTGCTAGAGAGTGAGAGTATCATACTAGGCTGAATTCCTCTCACTGATTGCGACAAGACAATAGAAGAGTTACAATTATCAGTGATTACAACAGTTAATCATACATACATGCAAAACGCATCGCCACGTTCATTCAAGCAGATAAAATCCTC
This sequence comes from Elysia chlorotica, assembly GCA_003991915.1. Classification (NCBI taxonomy): domain Eukaryota; kingdom Metazoa; phylum Mollusca; class Gastropoda; family Plakobranchidae; genus Elysia; species Elysia chlorotica. The sequence goes on from RQTK01000245.1 coordinate 75,591, forward strand.
ACTAACAATAAAAGCGTTTTTTTTTTCCGACGCCGATGCCTAGTAAATTAGAAGGCAGGCTGTCGCATTATAAGAATGAGTCATTGGACATTATCCGATAATAACAACAGGAAGCTCTTCTCTGTCCGACAAGTGTACCGGTCTGAGGCGGTACAGTCTAATGTCACCCCGCTTTCATTATAGCGGCGCTGGGGTCATTAGGGCATGTCATGAGGANCAGCTCTGGGTAGACAGGTCTGGAGTCTAATGTCACCCCGCTTTCATTATACATTATCCCCCCCCCCCCCAATGAGGAGCAGCTCTGGGTAGACAGGACTGGCTTCTCCTCCCACACAGGAACGTTTGGGCTGTCCGATGTGGGTGGCTCGGCTGATCTTTTTTATCAGCATGCTCGGCGCAAACCAGTATTATGAATTGCAAATACATGTATTATTAATGTTGCATGTCTTTCTCCTTTATGACCTTCTTCTTTCATACGTATCGTCCTTTGTTATTGCGATATTTATTGTGCTGCTGGTTTGTTGGTTTTTCCTTCCCCTTTTCCCCACCCTCCCGGGGGTGCGGTGGTCCAGGAGTAGAACTTCGGCTACCGACTCAAAAGGTCCCGAGTTCGAATCCTGGCGGTTGCGTTCCCTACTGGCTGGGTCGGTGTCAGTATAATGTGACTGGCTGAGACAGGAGTCATGGTATCCCCGCCCTTTCTCGTGTGTGGCAGCTCTTAAAATTATCAGACGTCCGTCTTGGGGCCCGCCCACAATGTAGCCTATATAGTGCTGATGTTGGACCTTAAAACCAACTCAACTCAACTCTCCCCTCCCTCCCTGACGCAACCTCCTTTTTTTCACCAACTGGAAACCTGCAAATCCACCGCAGATTACTACAACCATAGCGGTCTTTCCAAAGCTCATCATGTAAAAGTTATGATTGTATCGACCCTTTACAGGATAACATAATAATCATTATCATATCTTGGCCCGAACGTTGGCGTTCTGCAAGAATTTGGAAGCTTTATGACAGCAAGGTCGAGTAATGTCTCTTGCACTGGTGAAAATTTTCTCTCCCTAGATCTCAATACAGTTTGCGTCTATTATTACCCAAAATAGGTTTTGTTGTATTTGATTTAGCTGGGGATGTTGTCTTGATTTTTTTCCATACTATGCTTTTATCACGATTTTCATCATTAAAAATATTCAGCTTTATGAAAGGCATTTGTATTTCAACAGAAAGTGTTCAATAAGATAGTGATGTGCACGTAGTAGGTGCTTATAACAGAGCGGATAGATAACGGCAGTAGAACAAGAAATCTGAAATGTAATGGTTGTTATAATTTTTAGCTAGAGTTTTATAGAGTTTAGAGCTTAGAGCTAGAGATTAACTTCGTGCTAAGCAGTGGTAAGAAACAGACTGTTTAAGTCATGATGACTGTGCGCCCTGTCGGATTAGAGTTATGGACTAATAGATGAGTCGGCAGAGAACTTGTCATTATATATATATACCTATATCAATACCCTTATGGCTCCTCTTGTAATTATTCTGCCCAATCAGCAGTGGGCTGGAGGACACCCCGCCTGAGATCCTCGACCGGCCAATGGCGGCGATGTTTGGCAGTACAGGTTGTACACTGATCCATTAGGCCCTATTGATCCTGGCGGCGGTCCAGCCACACACACAGCCCAGCCTGCCTGGGTAAGCAGCAGTAATGCTCGGCCCTGGTTAGCTGGAACAGCGCAATGGACCGGGGCCTGAGAGGTCCCAGTTATGTAGACTTTGACCAGGGCTATCTATCACCGGCGATTGTTGACCCCCTCTGACGCTTCGTACACTACAGGCCGCAAGTACAACGTCTCGGTGGCTTACAACTCGTCGTAGGCCTTATATTGCACTTACATGTGAAGGCGAGTTTTAAGCTCATCACACCATTGTACGTACGGCCAAGGTTTGTGGATTTGGAGACGGGCCAAACGCGCCAGCAGGGAGACCTGCCCAGTGTGGCGGCGATATCCCAGTACATGTACAGGTCCTTCAGTCTAATTAGCTTCATGTTCTGTCATGAGCGATTTCCTGGGTCAACATCCCATGGAGAACGGCTGCATCCCTGATACTGGTGGTTTTTTTAGAAATATGTGCGAGTTTACAGGGTGCCTCTGGTCAGATAGGGAAAATGTGTCATTCAATTAACGTCATTTAGGCTCTCCAGAAAGATCCGCGTGGGTCCCAAAACTAACGTTTGGCAATAATATGGATGCTGATTCGCAGAAACAGAACGGACATATCAGAACTTCAGTATCAGTGGGTCACATTGTACTGACATTGACGACATAAGTAGGGGAACGGGCACCCGGTTAAAGATCAAACAGAAACTCTCCTGTTTAGAATACACGCGCTCTACCAAGCGAGCCACCTGGCTCCACACACAACATGATTGCATCTCCAGCTCTTACCGCATCGACATGGATATCGAGAAACAGACACTAGTCACTGTTATCGGGAACAAGCACATACCGAGACACACATATAAATAACAAGAGTGGAGAATTAACACACTTATTAGCACACAGACAACCCCCAAATCCAACCCAGAGTGAGTTGTAACTAAAGTAGTAATTGTAGTTGAGTAGGTGTAAGTTCCAACTTCAGCATTATAAAGCTGTATCTAGAGAGGCGCATGCCGAGTACTCCAACTCCAGCACTATAAAGCTGTATCTAGAGAGGCGCATGCCGAGTAGTCCACACCAGCACTATAAAGCTGTATCTAGAGAGGCGCATGCCGAGTACTCCAACTCCAGCACTATAAAGCTGTATCTAGAGAGGCGCATGCCGAGTACTCCAACTCCAGCACTATAAAGCTGTATCTAGAGAGGCGCATGCCGAGTACTCCAACTCCAGCACTATAAAGCTGTATCTAGAGAGGCGCATGCCGAGTACTCCAACTCCAGCACTATAAAGCTGTATCTAGAGAGGCGCATGCCGAGTACTCCAACTCCAGCACTATAAAGCTGTATCTAGAGAGGCGCATGCCGAGTACTCCAACTCCAGCACTATAAAGCTGTATCTAGAGAGGCGCATGCCGAGTACTCCAACTCCAGCACTATAAAGCTGTATCTAGAGAGGCGCATGATTATAAAGCTGTATCTAGAGAGGCGCATGCTTATAAGCTGTGTCTAGGGAGGCGCATGCCGAGTACTCACGGTGAAGCCTGGGCCCATGAACCACAGCAGCGTGTACACCTGATGGTAGAGACTGTTCGCCTCGTTAGGGTTCATCGCTCAGCGCCGCCGCTGCAGCTGCTTTTGTTGTTGTTATTGTTGCTGTTGTTGTTGTTGTTGTTTCTGCTGCTGTTGTTGTTGTTGTTGTTATTATTATCGCTGCTGTTGCTGCCAGTGCAGTAACAGCTGTTGGTGACGGCGTTGCGGATATTGCAGTTGGTTGTGCTATGTATTCTAGGTATGTGAGTACATGTTTGAAACACGGGCATGTCCCTGATATTTTTTTTCTTCTTCTTTATTTTTTAACCCAATCCTTCAGGAGATCCTGGAATGTCACATAGAGTATTATTATACGGAAACTGGACCGCCAACTGGAATTCGAACCACGGACGCCTTGCTCTCAGGCCCGAAGCTCTAATCAAGTGAGAGATCAAGGAGTTCCGAAGAATCCACAGGCCCCGAAATGCACGACATTTTACTGGTGACCAAACCAGAATGACGAGGTCCTGGCCGTCCTATAGTGTACCATTGAATGACGTTGACTCACTTTTTGTCTATGAATTAATCCCACAATGTTTAACAGATATCCAGCTGGCTTTTCACTGGTCTTTTAAATTCATTTTCCGTACCTAGGCTCTACCTAAAAACCTAAAAAATTTGCAAGGAGGAATCGTAACTTATTGTGCCCCATCGTTCATTTACTGAGATTTGAACCGCAGATCTGCTGCTTATCAATATAGGACACCAACGACCTAACTATCTCGCTCTGGCCCTTGACATTCAAAATTACAAACTGCATTCATTCATTCCGATTTGCTTGCCTGCAAAGACCCAACATAAAAATTTCAAGTAAAGGGACTGTACCGGGAATGCTCATGAAAATGCGCAGTTATCTCCTTTACTTGGGATTTTTTTCCTCTATTTTTTTTAATCTAAAAAATAAAAAACAAGCCGTATAAATAGGGTTAAAATAAGATGTTGGAGAGAGAGAGAGAGAGAGAGAGAGAGAGAGAGAGAGAGAGAGAGAGGATAACCAGTTAGATGGATATGACTGAGAGATAGAGAGGAGAGAGTCAGTAGAGAAAACGAAAAGACGTGGTGCCAGACAGATAGATATGTCCAAACATGATAGGAAGAACGTTTCAAACGCGGCCTGAGTCAATAGGAACTCTCCTTCACTGAAAACAAACACGGCCCATCACAACATAGGGCCGGATGGAGAGAAGCAGAGCAGATACAGCTAAATAGAGAGAAAGAGAGTTCCATAACTTTGGCTATAGTAAATCTATTCTATCTCAATTTCTTCCTCTTTTTACTCCGCTATGACATTAATATGTGAATAGTTAGTGCGTTTTAAGTTCTTGAGCTATAAACCTGCATGACGTTACAGTATTGCCGGATCAAACTTCCAGCGTTTAGAAGTCTAGATAATTGTGTAAAAGCACTACTGGCTTTGTTTCGTTTCTGGAAATTAAAAAAAAAAAAAGGTTTATCTCCATTTTCCACTGAAACCAGAGATATCAATTTTTAGAATTGAAAATTAAATTAAAAGATTCCAACGTGACCATACCAACTAGGTTGGTAAAACTCCAAATTTAATCAAGGATTAAGTTT
>RQTK01000245.1:82910-87679 GCA_003991915.1 Elysia chlorotica
ACAGACAGACAGAGACAGAGAGAGGGATAGATAGAAAGACAAACGGAGGAGAAGGGAGGAGAAGAGAGGAGAAGGCAGGTGAGGACGTGGATGAGCTCACAGATCCAGCTGCCGCGTCTACTCCTGTACTCCAGACTGTGGGACGGTGAGCCAATCTCCTCCCTCTCGCATTCCAATCAGGATGGCGAGCCAAATCGCTACATGGTAGCATTCTACAGTCTGGAAACGTCTGGAAATCGGCTTTTGAATAGTGTAACATCCTTGAGCCTAGATACAATCATGACTGTAGCGTTCAGTAGTGAAGTGTAATGTCTGCTGTTAAAAGCATTTTTACCTTTTAAAGCTTTCTTTTATTTCTTGTTCGTCGATCGAAGCGCCTGTTGTCTATGCTCTAGGATTAAGTTTTTGTTTTGGTTTCGTTGTTTGTTTTGTTTTGTTCCACTGCCTTTTCGAACACCGTGACAAAATATAAAGAGATGAAAGAAGTGTGAAGCGTGTGAGGATGTTATCAATGATTCTGGTGGAAAAAAAAACAGAGGGGAAGAAGAGGTAGGGGGGAAGAAGAATCTTTACTCGTGAATTTTCACTATTTATTTAGTGATGTACACAGGCGACAGACAGACAAATAGACATTTTCACTATTTATTTAGTGGTGTAAATATATATGTATATATAATTACTATTGTGTGTGCTAGGGGATACACAGACAGACAGGCATACAGGCAAACAGACAGTAAATGAGCCCCATGTTAAGTACTGAAGAAGAACTATTTATTTAGTGATGTACACAGGCGACAGACAGACAAATAGACAGACAGTACATGAGCCCCGTTTTAATAACTGAAGAAGGAAAAAAAAAACACGTAGAGTAGATTACAACGACACTATGCACGACCAGGTCATGCCACATGACACCCAGACCCAAGTGGACATGTGCTGCTGACTGCAGGTGGTCACTCTAAGGTAGTCAACACGGGCTAGGAATGCACATGCAGTGGGTTGAGTTGAGTGGGTGCACATGATGGGACGTAATCTAAGCGTACATAACTCCATGACCTCTCAGGACATAGTAGAACCTGAAAGTGGAATGGTGCTGAACCTGGGTCTCCCTTTTCCCTCTCATAACTACCATATCTCTCTCCTTTTCTCTCTTCTCATGTGTGTGTGTGTGTGTTTGTCTGTCTGTCTGTCTCCCTCTGTTTGTCTCAATCTGTCTCTCTGTTTTTTTTTCTCGCTCGCACTATCTCTCTATTTCTCTCCCTCTCTCTTTCTCTCTGTCTACTCTCTCCTTTTCTCTCTTCTCATGTGTGTGTGTGTGTGTTTGTCTGTCTGTCTGTCTCCCTCTCTCTCTCTCTCTCTGTCTCTCTCTCTCTCTCTCTCTCTCTCTCTCTCTCTATCTCTCTATTTCTCTCCCTCTCTCTTTCTCTCTGTCTCTTTCTGTATCTCCCTCTGCATGTACGTGTGTGCATGTCTACTCTCTATGTGTCTTTTTTAATACCCATCTACACTTAGTAAACATGAGTAAATTTCTTCTTGCTGCTCCTGGTCCTACTTTTGTTTTTGACTTTGTTGTGTTTGCCGCCGCCCCGGGTCGAGCAGTTCGAGCCTCCAGACTCCATTACGAGTGATTAGTTGTGCGCGAGACGAGACAGAAAGTGATCCCCTCTGGCCCGCGCCAAAGCCACAGAGCTGCAAGATAACGGGTTTGGAAGCGCTCCAATATCACGGCGTTATTAGTCAGCACCGACACAAACACACACAAAGAATATACACACAACAAATATCCCTATAGCATTTTATAATCGTTCTAGGCAAACGAACATTAGGACGTAGTACGGGTAAAACAAAGTATGCAATTTTTATCTCCAAAATTTGTCTTGTTTCGCATGTTTTATTTTTATTTTATTTATTTTTTATTGGGCTTTTTTAGTGGGGGTAGAGAAAGGTCCATAGACAAAATGGGTATAAAATCTGTGAACGTGGGCCATAATTCTTTTAGTTTACTTAGGGTTGAAGAACGAAAAAAAAGTTTCCTTTTTGGATATGAAAGCGTCAAGAAGAAGGAGAAGGAGAAGGAGAAGGAGAAGGAGAAGAAGGAGAAGGAGAAGGAGAAGAAGAAGGAGAAGAAGAAGAAGAAGAAGAAGAAGAAGAAGAAGAAGAAGAAGAAGAAGAAGAAGAAGAAGAAGAAGAAGAAGAAGAAGAAGAAGAAGAAGAAGAAGAAGAAGAAGAAGAAGAAGAAGAAGAAGAAGAAGAAGAAGAAGAAGAAGAAGAAGAGGAATTATGATAACAATGCTCTAGCATCAGATCTAAGCGTCGGGTAGTGGCGAATACTACAGGTAGATCAGCGAGGGTGGCTAGCCGGGCACTGGATTCAGGTAACTGGGGAGCGCACGCTTCATTGGTTGTCTCAAACCACGGCTGGGGGAGGGAGGAGAGAGAGAGAGAGAGAGAGAGAGAGAGAGAGAGAAAGAGAGAGAAAGAGTGAGGGGGGAGAGAGAGAGAGAGAGAGAGAGAAAGAGAGAGAAGGACAGAGAGAGAAAGAGAGAGGGGGAGAGACAGAGAGAAAGGGATAGAGATGGAGAGAAAGAAACAGACAGAGAAAAACTCCAAGCCATTATTAAAGTGCTTGCGTATGTATACAGGCTGTCAGTCAGCCCCCGTCCAGTTAGATCCCCTAGGGAGAACACTGAGCCTTTGGCACAGAAAAACAGCTTTGAGCAGTTTTCATTAGACTGAAAAGACAAAAAAAAAACAATTCAAAAAATCTTTGAGCAGATAACATACATGTAGTAAAAAGAGAATTGACCTCAGGAGCTTCAGTGAATGCAGTGTTCCTGACATACCTAATCGCTTATTTTGTTCACGTCGAGACACGGTAATTGAACGTCTCAGTCACAGAGTGCCACAAAATGTGACTGAGTGCAGTCAATGTCGCGTGAGTACAACACGTCATGGCGTCAACAAAGTACGAACGCTCTTTTTTGGATAGTAGAGCTCCAAAAGGTAAACAAGGTACAGAGGGAGACAGAGAGAGACAGGGAGACAGAGACACAGAGTTCGAAAGAGAGAGGGAAGAGAGGCAGAGAGAAAGGGACAGAGATGGAGTGAAAGAAACAGACAGAGACCGAAAACCGACAAACAGACAGACATAGATAAAGAGGGAGAAGAAAACACAAAGGTAGAGAGGGCGAGTTGACAAGCACACAGCTCTAGTCTAAGTACTTTGATAATTGTCCAAAATGACACGGGAAAAAAACATGATTATCATCTACAAAGAAGTTGCTATGAAACCATGCCAGTGTTGGTTCGACATTTTAATATCATTGCTCCGTAAAACCACACGAAATGTTGACAATAGCATATCTAAACGGGCTTTAACCAAAAGTCCCAATACATATAATTTTATTGAAAAAACAACTATCATAATTCGCAATAGATTTCACTCCACTAGTCCAAGCCATAACTTAAAAGCTTGAGTATCATTACAGACTGTTAGTCAGCCTTCTCCAGTTAGATCCCCAAGGGGAACAATGAGCCATTCACACAGAAATCAAGCTTTGAGTAGTTTTTATTAGAAATAATTCTAAAAGTATTTCAGAAGTAAACATACATGTAGCAAATCAAAGAATTGACTTCAGGAACTTCAGTGAATGAAGTGCTCCTAGTATACTGATTTTGTTCACATCGAGACACGGTAATTGAACTTCTCAGTCACAGAGTGCAACAACATGTGACTGAGTGCAATCAATGTCACGTGAGTACAACATTGCGGGGTCACCTAGTATGTGGGCTTTTTTTAAGGTAGAGATCAGAGTGTAAACAAGGTAGATGTAACAAGATTAGGACAGTTCGAAGTTAAAACAAATCCGGCATTCAAACCGTCTTGAAGTAGCGAGTTCAAAATGTTGTCAATGATTACATCACACAGTCACGTAGTAAAAGAAACTAGGCCAGCAGAGAGTACAAATACGCCAAGAGATCATCAAGTACAAAAACACCTAGAGTACACAAAGTACAAATTATACACCATGAGATCACAAAGTACAAATACAACCACAGAGTACAAATTAATTACAAAGTCACAAAGAGCAAGTAGATCAGGAAGTCACTGAGTTCACGTAGTCACGAAATACAAGTATACATCACCGAGTACAAATGCACACAAAAGTCACGAAATACAAAATGAAATCATACTTTCTCAAGAAAACAAAGACACAGAGTACAAAATGAAAATAGTACTGAACATGACCAAATCACAAAATAAAGTATCAAATAGTCATGAAGTACCAGTACAAAACAAAGTCACGGAATACACAACTCAGTCACGAACTACATGTAACACTCGCTCATGAGTGCAACTCATTCCGGTGCTCAGACCTCAGGACCTTCTGCACGAGATACTTCAGGACGACCTCCCGGCTCAGCGGGACCAGGTCCTCACACAGCAGGGACATCTCCTCCAGGGAGTCCAGCACGGCGGACACGGCTCCTTGCCGGGGACACAGGGGGGCATGGGGGAGGGGAGGGGGCAGAGGAGGGTAGAGAAGGCGAGAGAGGGAGAGGGTTACCCTCCTTAGTCCACGGTCCGGCATGCGGTTAGTAGTACATGGAGAGTTTATATGTACAGTCTACTGGTAGAGTGATGAGAGGCATGCAGATTATGAAATACATGTACTACCAGTCTGACTCTCTGTCTCTGATTCTGTATCTCTCTCTCTCTCTTTCTGACTCTCCCTTTTCATTTCTCTCCCTGTACCTTTGTTCATCTC
>RQTK01000245.1:106272-117543 GCA_003991915.1 Elysia chlorotica
CCCCCCCCCCCCTCTCTCTCTCTCTCTCTCTCTCTCTCTCTCTCTCTCTCTCTCTCTCTCTCTCTCTCTCTCTTCTCTCTCTCTCTCTCTCTCTCTATGTAACCCTACTTCCTATCCCTCTCCCTCTGAGAGGTCTTATGGACCAGTTATGTACGCTTAGCTCTCCCTCTATCTTTCTCCGTACGCCTCCTCCCACAGCTTGGCCTTCACTGACCACCCTCTCTGACCCCTCTCCCTGAGTCCAAGCTGTATCTGTCCAGCCCGGGTCAGAAGCCTCCATCATCCCGCCATGATGAGATGGACAAACTGTCCGAGGTCACAGACCGGACAGACTGACAGCCTGCTGCACAGGAACTATGGTACATTATAATTATCACTGTCTGTCTGTCTGTCTGTCTGTCTGTATGTCTGTCTGTCTGTCTGTCTATCTATCTATCTATCTGTCTATCTATCTATCTATCTATCTATCTATCTATCTATCTATCTATCTATCTATCTATCTATCTATCTATCTATCTATCTATCTATCTATCTATCTATCTATCTATCTCTGATATCTCTCTCCCTCTCTCTCCCTCTAATTATCTCTCTCTATTTCTCTATCTCTTTCTTAATGTATCTCTCTCTCCTCTCTCTCCCTCTAATTATCTCTCTCTATTTCTCTATCTCTTTCTTAATGTATCTATCTCTCTACCTCCCCAGCACCTCTGTATTATGTGTCCTCTCCAGCCCCTCTGTAGTATGTGTCCTCGCCACCTCCCTCACTTTCTCTATTTCTATTTTTCTCCGTCCCTCTCTGCATCTATCTCTGTTCGCCTGTCCCCCCTGTGGTCTGAGGGGCGAGGCTGTCTTTGGTTCAAAAGTGACCGAAGCTCCACCAGGACGCTGCTGCTGCTGTACGTTGATAGCACCCTACACAGTTAGTTTTCACCTCCAACGTCAGCACTATACAAGATATAATAAGGACGGGCCACAAGACTGACGTATGACAATTTTATGGGCTGCCAGACACGAGACATGGCGGGGATACCATGACTCCTGGCTCAGCCGGTCACATCAAACGGACACCGGGGATCCTTCAGATGTTTACCCTGCTTATGGAGAGAGCGAGAGAGAGAGAGAGAGAGAGAGAGAGAGAGAGAGAGAGAGCGAGAGAAAGAGATAGAGAAAGGGATAGAGAGAGAAGGTGGAGGGAGGGAGGGAGAGAGAGAGAGAGAATAAACATATTATGTTGCAGACAGTTTAAGAATAACGCATTACGTTAAGCTTAGTACATTTTCTGGAAGATCAAGACATCGCAAAACTAGTGCTTAAGGCAGCATTGCAAAATTTAGCCTATCCTGCAGCACAAACAAGTTAACAGAGCTCGCACGATTTTGAGAAGGATCGGGAAGTTGTTAATTAAGAAAAAATAATAATCTTTCTTATGGGGGAGAGGCAGAAGGAGCAAAACAGCAACAATATAGAAAGGATGAAAAAGAAAATGAGAGAGGGCGGCGTTGGGGAAAATATTAAGATACAGATCAAACCAACCCCATTCTGATCAATGCTTTATGATACACACCAACTCGCGGAGAATAAGTTATAGGGCGAAAAGGCTTACAAACATGTCAAGATAAATCCATAGGGAAAATAGATTAGAGGAACACCAATGTAGCTGCAATGATCGCATCATGTAAAATATAATTGATTTGCCGATGGAATCTTTGCCACGTCAAAATTTCGGATTGGATTTTGATTGACGCGAAATGTTTGCATCACATTCACACGTTATTTCGTAAACTTGCTGGTGTTTGGTTTGTTTCTTCAAAATTCTTGTTTCTTGTTTCTTGTTTATTTTGTTCGTTTGTTGTTTTGTGTGTGTGTGTGTATGTGTGTGTGTTTTCTGTTGTTTTTGTTTTTTTTGCTGTGTGTTTGTTATTGTTTTGTTTGTGATCTCCGTTTGTTTTTGTTATTACTGTTGTTTGTTTCTTGGTTACATGCCTCCTATGCCTCAAGTACGAACCAACAGAGCAAGATACCCTGAACTTGGTGGGCCACAGTAAACTGGCCAACAGAGCAAGATACCCTGAACTTGGTGGGCCACAGTAAACTGGCCAACAGAGCAGGGTACATGTACATGGAACTTGGACGACCACAATAAAAGGACAACAAGCGAAGCCGTAGGAGGAAAAGCGAAGGGCCGTAAGATAGATTGAAGACGAAACCTTCAGATTGAAAGTCACGTATCTCTTGAACCACCGACGCCTCTCGTCCAATAAACAAACACACACACACACACACAAAACACCAAATTAGAAGCCGAGAAGCCAGGAGACAGTCGTCCTTGATCCATGCCAAATGACGCAATAACACAGCAACACCCGCTGTCATTACTGTGACCAACCCAGCATGATGCAAGGCCGCAAGGTGTAATGAAGGCCTCCGTCAAAAAGCGCTGAAAATGTGACGACTGTTAATTCCATTGGATGCAGTTCAGGGGGGCTGAGTAGTCCAACTCTACGTTTTGCGACTCACGCGACAATCACCGATAACATAATCGCGATTATAAGAGGGTTTTCTGATCACTTGTACGGCTCATAAAGTCTACAATAAACATATGACTGGACGCCGATATGGATTCCCTATCCTGTCGTCTTTGTTTTGCTATGGACCCCAGCCCTACAAGACCTCTAGTATCACGGCAGAACCTCCAGTCGATCCTTGACCACTGAGCCCAATCAGACGCCAGTGCGTGCACTGAATGACCAGTCGACTCTACAGCACAAAGCCGTATATACACGCGTTTTCTCACACTCGTAAACGTTCACTTGAGTGATTGGTGTGATGTATAACAGCTCTCTTTAATACTTCTTTGGATACGGAGCTATGGAAAGGAGCTATGGATGGCGCTAGTAGAAAATAACAAAGATGTGAACAACAAATGTCAGAGAGGTAACCACAAGCTAGAAAATTAAAAAATGTATACTAAAACTAAGTCGGAAATGGGAAAAACAAGGACAAATTAAATGTGAATACATCACACAAGCTTGATATTCACTCGAAACCCAACAACTTCTACTGAGTTGTTTTTTTTTTATATAGAAAGCAGTTGAAACTCTTAACAATTACACACAGCTTTTTTCCAGTGCCTATTGCATATCTGATATTCGAACAATACAATTTTTTAGCAAAATAATAAAATAATTAAGTCGTTCGTTGTTTCTATCTTTTACCAAAGCTGAGAAATAATGATTGTATTGTATTTCAAGCTCCCCTAGGTGCATTCAGAATCTTTCAAATTTGAAATTGGCACCATCCATCTCAGGGTGTTTACAGTCCCGCATGGGAAGCCCGTGCCACCAGATGCATTTAGAAAATTGGATTCCTTATAGCTTCACCCTGTTGTCCCTCCCTCTCTCCTCTCTCTCTCTCTCACTCTACCCCTCCGTTATTCCTCTGTCTCATTTTCTCCCTTCCCTGTCATTTTCTCTATCTGTGTGCGTGTGTGTCTGTCTGTCTATCTATACCTCTCTCTTTCTTTCTTTCTCCCCCTCCCCCAAATCCACCCCACCACGTCGTGTTTTCAGTGTGCTTTCGGGATTCTCCCCTAGGTGGTGCGAGTAATGAAACAAAAAGCCCTCTCGATCCCCCCCCCCCCCTTCCCCCTTCCCCTTGTGCGAGTAATACAACATAGAGCCCCCCCCCTTACCCTTTCCCCTTTTTCCCCTTTTCCTATCTATCCCTTTCATCCACATTAATCAATAACACCAGTCTATACATTCCTCCATCTTGCATTCTTTAATCCCCGGCAAGAGACGAGATGAAATCGATAGACAAATTTAATCTGTTTGTTTTAATGTTCCACGTTCAGAGCGCGGATGGATTTAATAGGTAATAGAATTAAATGAAATTAAAAAAAATCATGCTAAGGATGTCGGGCGTTACTAAGGAAAGGGCGCAGTCTGATTAGCTACAACAAAACGAGATTATTTTATGCCTCGTTCTACATTAGGGTTTGGTATTATACACCATACTTTTTATACGGTCACAATAACCAGCACTAAAACTATTAATACACCCACCAACTGTAACAAGAAAGGTCCGTGGAAAAACAACTACAAACCAAAACTATACCGAGAAGATGATGACAAGGAAGCCGGAAGCCGCAAGCTGCGCATGCCCAGTGTTTCTCCCGTCTAGACCTTTCCGCCGTAGGTTTAAATGCGGCGTAAATCAGATTATCAACTCATTGGGGAAAACCTGCCATAGCTGTTCCTGCCTCGTCGTTTGATATGTTGGAAAATTAGACTGTTCGCCATTTATGTTGTTGTTGCTGGTGATGTTAAAGATGATGATTGTTTTTTGGGTTTTTTTGGGGGGTTTTTTTGTGTGTTTTTGTTGGTTGTCAGGATTTTTTTTTCATTTGCTTCCACCCATCCTCATCCTCTTTAATTTCTGCCTTCAAAATGTGTTAACTTTTGTTTTTGTATATCATAAAATTATTTCCTCTTGTCTACATGAAGATACATGATAATAAATAATATTAAATCTTTCTTTCTATAGCGCTCTACCCCATAATTCTCTACGGAGACGGGCTCCAGAGGTCAGATTTAAACGATACCCTAGTTAAGCGCCTCAAAAATTCCGTGGGGATAGATCTAGTCTTTAAAGGCTAAGAGACGCCTGGGCAAAAATCCAGGACTGTGACAGTCATATTGTCACATTGTGATGACACCGACCCAAGCAGCACGAAAAAATGTGGCGTGATCTGGGAATCGAACCAAATATTTGAATTTAGAAGCTGCTTCACTCTACCAACTGAAAATTCTCCGTGACTTTGAATCAAAGGTATGTTTATAGGAAAAGGAATAGCTCTACCTCTCTCTCTCTCTCTCTCTCTCTCTCTCTCTCTCTCTCGCTAAGTCTCATAAGTTCTAAGAGTTGGTCCCTAACAGCGAGTAGGCGTCAGAGCAAGAGACCCGGGACTTGACCACATGTGTGTAATTCTGTTACCAACCCGACCAATGGGGAACAGGCGCGGCGGCTGGCGCTGGACTCAGAGTCACGGACCTGCCGCATAGAGGAGTGGACGCTCCCACCACAGCACCATCACGCTACCTCCCTAACCCGATTGAGGACACTAACAGCCAATATAGCGCTTTCAACAACCCTGCCAACTTGGACAGCCGAGTCCAACACTCGCCGCCAGCAATCTTTGGGTTCAAATGCTGTCCAGCGAAGGCGATTCTTAGATCTGAGAGAGCTCTCTATTTTTATATTAAGGTAAAGAGAGAGAGAGAGAGAGAGAGAGAGAGAGAGAGAGAGAACGAGAGTGGGGGAGAGAGCGTAAGCGTGAAAGGCAACACTCCAATGTCTAAGATACCGGAAGCAGTCAGAGTTACCTACTCTTGAGTCAATTTCCATAAGGATGTAGAGCGGAAGTGAGCACGCATCACCCATAGTGCACTGGGCTGAGAGCCCATGGGAAGGATAGTTATAATGGCGCATCGTGAACAGCGAATCCTGGTGTGCCGCAACACAGACGCTGGAATTATAGAGAGAGGTGCTATTTCGCCACTCAGCCCTTTGGCGCACCATCTTTACTTTTCCTGGCTGGTAGAGTGCGCAATATATACACACACAAAAACACACATACATAATTATATATCTCACAATCCAAAGGGATTCCCATTGTAAGTTAGGACAGATAAACCAGGAGTACCGCTCTACACAGGCTTACAACGCCAGTTCTTCTTAGTGATTTATTATAGCCCATAGCAACAAGGCTATTTCGCCGACGAGTTTCAAGACTAACGTCTGACAATTAATGGATGCAAGAACTCAAATGTACAGCAGGGGTGGCATGCCTTCAGTCTCAGTCGGTCTGGGCCATATTCTACAAACACTAAACCAACCAGTACAGAGCAAGGCTCTGTGGTCGGGAATTAAACCTGTAACTTCGAGTTGAAAATTGCCAGCTCTACCCAACAATCATCATGTACCTGAACCTCGACGCAAACCTAGGTTCAACGACTTTTAATCGTGTCACAAATTTAATTGATCAGTCTGGGGGCGTGATTGCTCTCGATTTGAGGTCAGTGAAATAATCAAAACAGATAATATAAGTGAATAGTTATTTCCCTTCCAGGTGGGTGGGTGGGGGAGAGAGAGAGAGGGAGAGAGAGAGAGAGAGAGAGAGAGAGAGAGGAGGGAGGGGAGGCAGTCGAGAGAGAGAGAGAGAGAGAGAAAAGATACAGAGAGGCAGATGGCGAGACGTAGAGAGACAAGGCGCAGACTCGGAGAGAAACACACAGAGACACCTCGGACATTGCCTTGTCTGCGCCCGACCTTAATCTGTTTAATCTTCTCAGACTAATCCCCTTCTCACAGGGCTGAGTGAAAAAACAGAAAGTAGAAAACTCGGATCGATCGTGGCGGCCGCCTGTCTGAGAATGATAACCGTGGGGCTGGCGGATCCGCCGAACCTTCTCAGCTCTCAGAGTTCCACCATGCGCGCGCTCAGTCTCAGACAAACCAAAGACTGGAGGAAAAAAACAAAACTCAGGCCAAATAAATAAATCCTCTTTGCCCAAGCAAATCAATTCTACTCATTTATGTTTGCTAGCTTTTTTCTTCTAATTTTATTTATCTTCTTTTACCTTCCCCTGCCCAATGTGTGTAATTCTCATTTTACCTCTCGTTTATATTCCTGTCTTTCACGACTCCGGTTTTAATAGAGGTACATTTCATTCTTCTGGGTTTGTTTAGGGGCTTAGTAAAAATTAAACCTGTGATAAACATACGCGGTGGTCGATTTTGAAAGAACGCTATATTATCTATATTTCCCACTCGATCATCAATGACATTAAAACTACGGATGCGTGTTTGCATTGAGAAAACAATGCGTAGTTCTGAATCAAAGATATTTATTTGTCCACCTCCGGTATTATCATACTTTCACAACACTATGACCTATACTTAAAACCCTTTTCATTATGACTGGAAAAAAGTTCCCCCTTGCCCCACTCCGCCGGTTTCTCGGGAAAAAAAAACTTAACGGGCGCATTTGGCCTTGCACGCAAAATAGCCAAACTAACATGTGCTCGAACCCCACGGCTCCTGCGCATAAGGCCAACGCTTTCACGACTGAGCCAGCTACTCAGCTCGATCACCCCATGATAGGAGTTGACACTGGACAATTTCGATATACACTGTAACATACTTGAGAGCACCACTCACTGCGTTGCTGACTAACTTGAATGCGTAAAGCTTTCAGTTTTGCAGCAAGAACTTAGGTAGAGAAAGTCACAATGGAAGTTGGCATCGCTCGCGTCAGAAAAAGGTACCTTTTACCATTACAATGCAAACATAACTATGTTTACTTCAGTTGAGTTAGTGATTTGGCCTCACACTTAGAAGGCCGCGCCAGGCGTGGGGCTCTCCCAAACGGACAAACATTGTGTTTGTTTCAGACTCAAAATTATAACATTTATTGTTAGTAACAGTTATCTGTGTACAAAGCTGTTGTTAAGGCTGAGTGTGCTGAACTAAACTCTATCTCTGTGTGTCATTATGCCACCACCATGTACCATGCTAAGAGTTTCAATAGAGATAGGTCACTGTTAGCCTTACTATGTTGATATCTGTTCACTCTAATCATTCAGATCTAGACCAACAGAATTGCACTTTTGTGTGAGCGCATCTTGTTAGAGCTCGCTTTGTTTATTTGTTCGTTTTATTGCTTGGCGTATAGGCTATATTGTGGCTGGGTCCCAAGAATATTTTACGTGCTGCAACACAAAGACAGATACAGTGCGGGGAGACCAGGACTCCTGTCTCAGTCGGTCAAAAAATACTAACACCGACCAACCAGTAGGGGAGGGAATTGAAATTTTGACCAATTGTGGGTTTTGAACCAGGGCCCTGCCGATTGGAAGACCAACACTCTACCACTCCAACCCCTCCCCCGAGAAGTACGTGGCCAGAGCTGGAGTTTGAGGGCAGCATCCCCAGCTGGACCCACAATACATTGCGTATGTGGTCTGAGGTCAGACAGATCCAACACCACACAGCCCTGGCCCTGTCGGGGGGTACTGTTACAACAGAGAACCGCCACTACATTATACAGCCCTGGTCGTGTTACACGCTCAACACGTGGGAGGAACAATGGAACAAACTAAACCAAGCGTGGGTCGACAGTATCATAAGACAAAGTTGTCGATCCTGGTATAACTGCCCGAGCAACACAGATGCCAGCCGAAGCATGTGATGCCAGGATCAAAGGTCACCGGTCAGCGGGGAATCGCTCTTCGCACATACACGCGAGCCTAGATTCTGGCTTGGCCAGCTATCTAGGTCAAATTGTGCCCGGCGGTTATGCGATTAGCTAACTTTTCAAATATTTAAAAAACTACGCTGATTTCATATATCATTTTTATTGTGACCCTATTTTATTACTATCTGAGACTAAATATACTACTTGGATCTATACTTATGAAGGCATTCTGGAGAAAAATGTGTTTAAAGTTTTGAATCGAGAGCCGGAAAACAATGGCGGTCGTCCAACACAGATCAAGTTTTGCCTCCCCATAGCAAAACACAGAAACCGTCGTGCGACGCGGAAGCTGGTAACCGTCGTACGACAGCCGGTTTATCTTCAGAAACGATTAACCACTGAAAATTGGATCTCCGCATATTGCCTGTGTATGGCCAGGATGCATGGCCAGGATGCATTATACTGCCCTGGTAGTGTTACACGCTCAACACGTGGGAGGAACAATGGAACAAACTAATTTTACTGGTTGCTTTGAGTTGGGATTTTCACGTCAATACAGGTAGATCCAGAAAATTTGGGCTTTATTGGGGATTTTTTCCCTCAAATTATGAACCTATCATCTTTAAAAACATGTGTCTCTCTGATGTACAACACATAATACGCTCTCACTCACTCACTCACTCTCTATTCGCCTTCTCTGTATGTCTCTCTGTCTCTGTCTTTTCTTTCTCTTCCCTCTTTCTCTCTGTCTGTCTGTCTGTCTGTCTGTCTCTCTCTCTGTCTCTCTGTCTCTCTCTCTCTCTCTCTCTCTCTCTCTCTCTCTCTCTCTCTCTCTGTCTCTCTGTCTCTCTCTCTCTCTCTCTCTCTCTCTCTCTCTCTCTCTCTCTCGCTCTCTCTCCTTCTGTCTTTGTCTCTTATTTTCTATGTTTATTGGTGATAGATAGATAGATAGATAGATAGATAGATAGATAGATAGATAGATAGATAGATAGATAGATAGATAGATAGATAGATAGACTGATAGATAGAAAGAAAGATAGATAGACAGACAGACAGACAGATAGCTGAATACTGAAAGCTAGAAGGTGCTGGTGAGCACGTACAATAACAGAGCCAGGCGGAGAGAGGCTCGCTGTACCGTGTGTACGTCGGCCAGGGCGTCAGACAAAGACCGACTGCAAGACACCGGGGGACGATTGTATCGCCGGGCTGGGATCGATGCGGCGATATTATTGGGTTTTATTGCTGTCTGGAAGTGATTTATCGCCGGGGTAGCGGCACGTCTACTATGGTCTACCCACGTCTACCCTGGTCTACAGCTTTCCTTCTCCCCAACCGCGACCGATTGCCTTCATGCTACATCCTTTTTCATTTATTTATTTTTTGTCTTTCATTGATGTCTTGTTTCGATCTGTAAATAAATCCTAAGATGTTATTCTCTGTTTATGTTTCCAATATGACTGCATTTTTCTTTTCAGAAGCATGTCCGTCTGACTAACTGTCTGCCTGTCTCTATGTCTCTTTGTCCTAGTATATCTCTCTCCTTGTTTTTCTTTCTTCAACTAACTCTCTCTCTCTCTCTCTCTCTCTCTCTCTCTCTCTCTCTCTCTCTCTCTCTCTCTCTCTCTCTCTCTCACACACACACATTCTCCTGCTCTATCCATATCTCACATGCTCTTTACGTAAACTACAGAATCCAAGAATGTTCAATCAATCTAGATATTTTTTTTATTAATGGAGATCACTTTCTGAATGATTTAAGTCTTTTTTACTATCCATATTTCACAGCTGTCGAGGATCAATCAACATAATTTGTAATCACTGTTATTCGCTAGCACGGTTCCTCCCTTTGCTTTCATTACCATACTTTAAAGCAGCGTAGGGCAATGGGTCTTCGAGCTCGTAGAGAGACAGAGAGATAAGGAGAGAGAGAGAGAGAGAGAGAGAGAGAGAGAGAGAGAGAGAGAGAGAGACTGTAAAGTGGTGGGTTGGATGTCTTAGTTGCTTTAACCTCCAACGTCAGCAATATATAGGCTACAATTTGGACGGGCCTCAAGACTAACATTTGACAATTTCATGTGCTGCTACACACAAGACAGGGCGCGGATACCATGACTCTTGTCTCAGTTGGTCATATTATAATAACACTGACCCAACCAGTGGATAGGAGGAAGAGTTACCAATCTTTAAAACAACACACCCAATATTATTCTTCAGCTTTACGTTTATTTATTCATTATTATTATTTTGTAAAAGAAAAAAGCACGACGAAACACTAACGATGTACATAATCACTTTGAAGTCAAAGGTGGCGCGTCCTACATCCAACTTGACCAGACGAAAACATTTTTTTCACTTTTTTAAACTGAGGGTAGATATAGCAAAGCCCCATCATCAAAGACCTGACACCGCACTCGTCTTCCTAGTCTTCTAACTCAACAACCTCACACCTGGAACTCATTCTTTTTTCTCTAAGGGCAGGCATTGCAAGCAAGCCTTCAAAAAAAATAAAAAAATAATTTATTTTTAACCTACCCACCAAAGTGACCACATTTTTAGAAACCTTTGAAATCTGAGAACTGTTGCAGTAAAGACTGGGATGCCAAAAACGTTACGAGCACCAGGGTGGTCTCTATGTCTCATGTGGTTGCCACACTGGCTTTCTGTGGTATCATGTTCAAAGGGACCCCATAGCTCTATTTTTGACTGATTTGCGAATGCCTTTAATAGCGGTCTCCTGCGGGGCTGAACGTATTACTATTAGACTAATAGACCTTTTCATGGGGATTTCGCGCAAAGAACTGCAGGAAAAAAAGCGAATCCAAAAATAAAATTAGAGTGAGTGAGGAGGGTTGGGGAGAGATAGAGAGGCTGAAAATGAGATGGGGTGGAGACAAACATATAGACATATAACAGTAATTAAAATAAGAAATAGTAGTAGTAATAATAATAAATAATAATAATAATAATAATAATAATAATAATAATAATAATAATAATAATAATAATAATAA
>RQTK01000245.1:122988-146483 GCA_003991915.1 Elysia chlorotica
TCTCTCTCTCTCTCTCTCTCTCTCTCTCTCTCTCTCTCTCTCTCTCTTTTCCCTTCCTCCCTCCATTTTTCTTTCTCTCTATCCCCCCTCTCTCTCTCTCTCTTTCAATCTTTTGTTCTTTCTCTTTCTCTGTCTATCTTTCTATCTATCTACTTATCTATACATCTTAAAATCTACCAAAAGACAGTCATAAACCAAAGAGTTTTAAATGAAATAGGACGATGTTTAAATCATTATTTTTCCGGACCAGGAGGCTTTGGGGCGTGGTTTACGGTTGTCTGGCTTGGAGATTAGGGGCGGCCTTTGTTGCCTGACAGTCTAGTAAGAGCCAAACACATATATAATTATTGAAAGATATCGAGAGAATCACAAGAAGAGAGATGGAGAGCACCACAGTGAGCTGGAGAGAGAGAGAGAGAGAGAGAGAGAGAGAGAGAGAGAGAGGTCAAGATATGATCCACGAGAGAGGCGAAAAATTATTATCCTTTCTTGCTCGAATAATTTGTTTATTGACCGGTGAAGTTTAGGTTATATTTTTTAAGCTTGACCACAAATTGTCATATTTAATCTCGTGATCCGAATACGAGACACGCTAGCTACTGGTGCT
Source organism: Elysia chlorotica (assembly GCA_003991915.1). NCBI lineage: Eukaryota > Metazoa > Mollusca > Gastropoda > Plakobranchidae > Elysia > Elysia chlorotica. Next base: position 123,596 of record RQTK01000245.1, read on the forward strand.
AGGCGTTAATACGTGGACTTTTAACCCGAAACGGAAATGAAATCGAAAAAAATTTCCGACTCTTTAGAGTACATTGATCAAATTGATGCTATATAGATGGAATTACTGAAAGACGGTTTTATGGCAGTCTAAAACACAGCTAAATATACACAGAGTTTAATCATTCATCGGATAAATGGCTTCAAATTTACTTCGGATATCTAAGACCATGCCCTGGTTTTTATAATTCTCTCTTCGTTCTGGAGTACAATGTCAACAAAAGCGAAAATGGAACATACTGTAAAACCTAAAACGGGGCTACATAGGAACATAGCTAATTTTTCTAATTATATTTGTGTCTTTCTGCGGGCAAAAACCTATAAAAGAATGAGAGGGGACATTTTTAAAACAAAGTAAAGAAAAAAGGTAAATCAAAGAGAGAGTATGAACTGTGTAATCTTTCACTACTTGTAGATACCCTGATTTCACGAAATCAGAAGAGGTCACAAGAAAATGGGGAACCGCCTGAGGGCTGAAAATAGAAGTAAATGGTTGTCAGACTGGTTCGTTGTTTTTGCTGTTGCCCTTGTTGCTGTTGTTTTTGCTTTTGTTGTTGTTTTTGTTGTTGCTGTTGTTTTAGGTTTTGATTTCTTAAGGTCGAATTTCAGCGCTATATTACGAAATAGGCTACATTGTGGACGGATCCAAAGACTATCGTGTACCACTCAGAGTGAGTGCGGGGAAACCAGGACTCCTGTCTCAGCCGGGCACATTATACTAACACCGATCCAACCAGTAGAGAGAGGACATTGGAAATATATGTTAATTCTCGTGGATTTCGAACCTGGGGCAAGTTGAACCGGCTGAGGGTTGACGATAGAGGTATATAATGGCTGTAAGTCTTTACTTGTCAAGGTATCAAGACCCTAGGCAAAGGTAAAGCCAAGTTGAACCAGCAGATGGCTGATCATAGAGATACACTATGACTATATCCCTGCACTTGCTGAGCCATCTAGACCCAGGCAAAAGTAAAAACAGAGCACTACGGTAGTTTGATTCCAGACAGCTAGGATTTTTCATGAATTATTTAACCGCGCAAAAGTACAAATTCATTCGTTAAGTGTCTGCCTGCGACCTTAAATTAGGAAGACGCGTGCTTTATTTCCTGCGCCACCCCAGCACATAAAACCACATAAAACCACCACCTGTTGCGGCAACAATAAATAAAAAATAATAATAATAAGTCGGCTGTTTACATTCTGGATTAGAATTTTTTTTTTTTTAAGTGAAGTCAGAACAGACTGCGGGGGATTGTGCGGTGGGGTTTTTTCCCATTTTAAAGGTCCAACCTTCTGTAATAGTCTCTAGACTAGACCGTGTACGGGTTTCAAGCCTAACGTATGGTGGTTTTACGTGCTGCCACTGAGGTTTTGAAGAGAAATAAGGACTTCTGTCGGCCGAGTAGAACTCAGGACTTTCACATTAGAAGGCGCGGGCTGTACACACTGAGCTGCCTTGCCCTCTCGCCATCACAGCGCTGACATAGGCTTGCCTTATGTACATTCACCCGGTTCAATGACTAATTTCGCAGACTCATAGCGCTCTCTGTGCAAACGCAGTCAAGTATTCTTTTGGTCATTACAAAATTATTACAGAGCGGTACATTGACTTAAGTCATACAACCAAAACGTCGAAACTCTGGGATCGTATAAGCTACGATAATTTAGTTTACCGTTGCCATCCATCCCGATTAGTTACAGCGATTTAAAGAAATTGCAAGTTACTTTACTTTATTTTTAGTAGGTGATAATCGTTATAACTATGTATTGATTTCTGTGATAAGTGCCTTTCTTTTCTTCTTTAAACTAATAAAATATTATGGGTCGTTTCGTCTAGAAAGGGCGGGCGAAAAGAACAGAAAGTCAACATTACACGTCCATCATATTTAATACTTTTTGGTCTCAGTCTCAGTGTCTAACTGGGCTGTTCAGTTCCCTTGTTCCTATTCTCATGAAATCACTTGTGTCCTCCTCGTTGGTCTGAGGTTCTCACTTGGGCTCACACTGAAAACGCTCCCCTTAGTTTGCCAAATTAATGTCCCGTAAGTCTAAAAAGCCAATGGGATATACTAGAGACGCGTGTTTCAATCCAGACCTAAGTGAGAGCGAGGGCCAGAAAAAAAAGAAGAAAAATTAGATGGAGGGAGGGGGGTGGTGAAGGGAGGTGGTGTATGGATATCTAAAAGGTCTGGTCGTCGTAGCAAAGTTGGCTTTTAGTTGACGTATCCTAGTTGCCGAGGGAAGATCCTGTATAAAAACTGGCACTTTATGTTTCAAGGCGCAGTCACATATACCCAGAGCAAGTGATGACCGAACTGTGAAACAGAGTCTGTCTGATTCGATCAGTCGTATTGACACCGACCCAATAACGTTTCCTTTCAAGTGTCTTGGGTTAGGGAATCGAACCCCGAACCATCTGGTTGGAAGCCGCGCGCCCTACTGCAGGGCCACCTGGTTCCCGCGATGGACAGCCCGAGACAATGGACGCGGCATTACTCAGTCCACCTCATGGTGCAGGCCGAGAGCGCGTGCGGGAGATGTGGAGAGCGCGTGCGGGAGATGTGGAGAGCGCGTGCGGGAGATGTGGAGAGCGTGTACGAGAGATGTGGAGAGCCGCTCCATCACGGGCACACTCCACACAAGTGGCAATCTACCCCGCCAGGCGGCGGTCACTCAACACTCAGGCAGTTAGGCGGGGGCTGGGAAAGACATGGCTTAGGGTGGCGGGATAGAGAGAAGGGCTGCACATGGATGGATAGAAAGTGAAGAGTAATACAGGAAGAATGAAGAAAGGGATCGGACAAAAAATGGGGTAGGTTACAGAAAGAATATAAGAAGTGGGTGGACAGATAGTGGACTATGTATTAGAATACAGGAAGAATGGAATGAGGGGTGGAGAATAGAAGGGGGTTATTATTTTTAGACAAATAGAGATACAGACAGACAGACCGACAGACAGAAAGATAATGTGTGATTTAAAAAAAGGGAGGCGGGGGACATACAGAAAGGGTATGCGACGCTGGAATAGGAGTTGTGAGTTTTGGCTTTGAGAGGGTTAGAGAAGTGAGCGACAGGCGAACATAGGAGTTGAGAGGGTTAGAGAAAGTGAAGGACAGGCGAACATAGGAGTAATTTCAGGCCCATTAGCGCGCCGCCTAGCGCTCTCTGTGGACCCTCTGGGTGGCGGAAATGAGTTTGCTCATTCATTGAGGCCAGGAAGGGGGAAATTAGGCCTGGGCGGAATGGGAAAGGGGGTGGGGTCTGCGGAGGGTCCTCTCGCGTGAGGACATGCCCAAAGCGTGCAGTGCACTCCCGACATGCTCTCCGTGTGCGGTTGGACTTCAGGGGGGTGAGCACTACTTTATTTAATCGTTTGTTTGTTCTTCATGTTGTTTTTTATGGCTAACTGGTTCTAAACGAAGCTTTCGAAAAGGCATAGTCAATTAAAGAAGCATACATTCGCAATCAGAATAATCGTGAGCCATATCATCAAAATTCATGTACATGGCGCAGTTGTTAGCGTTTTCATTGTGAGACTAAGAGGTAGACTAAACAAAACAGTACTCGAGTAACACCACAGGATATGGAGTTCGCAGAAGCACAAACAGTTCTTGGGAAGTGTACAATGAGCATCCATTTGCATTCCGAAAAAAAAAATATGTTTTTTTTTTAGTGCAACATGGCGGCGAGTTTCGGGACACTTCATCATTGTAATTTGATGGAACAGGAATAGAATAGGTATTTTTTCTCATGCGCATGGACATTTTTAGTGTGGATTGGGGAAAATATCAATCGTGAACCCTTTCTAAACTTGTTTTGTTTTGAACGTATGTTTTCTTTTGTTTTTTATGAATTTTATATCGTGTTTTTATCTGCTCCTGAATTGTGTGAATACCATAATTTATTGTGCTAAGCATGATAAAGAATTAGATATCTGTTAACCTTAATATGCAAACATTTACGTGATTTTGTTTGTTTTAGTTTTTGTTGTTGTTGGTTGTTTTTTTTTAGTGTTTGATGGGTACGGGTGTTTGATCATGTGTCAGACAACCCGTTCAATGTTCATACAACTCAAAGCTCGTGTAGGGCATCATGTTGACGTACTGACAAACAGGTGTGCAGACAGGCATACAGACAGGCCTGTAGACATAAAGACAGTTTACTCACTATTAGAAGATCATATATAGCACGGTGCCGACATACACATAGACAGACAGTCAGACATGTATAAATTCAGACAGACATGTAGACAGACAGATAAATAGACAGACATGTAGACAGACAGACAGACAGACAGACAGATAGACAGACAGACAGACAGACATGTAGACAGACAGATAAACAGACAGACAGACAGACAGACAGACATGTAGACAGACAGACAGACAGACAGACAGACAGACAGACAGACAGACAGACAGACAGACAGACAGACAGACAGACATGTAGACAGACAAACAGACAGACATGTAGACAGGCAAACAAACCAAATAGACAGACAGTGTACTCACTACTCGAAGACCATGTAGAGCACAGTACAGACTTACACATAGACAGACAGACAGACAGACAGACAGACAGACAGACAGACAGACAGACAGACAGGCAGACAGACAGACCTATAGACAGACATACACATAAACAAACAGACAGTCAGACTGTGTACTCACTACTCGAAGACCATGTAGAGCATCATGTCCGAGCTGTAGGTTTCCAGCAGCTCCACGATGTGAGGATGTTTCAGCATGTGGCAGATGGTCGCCTCGCGCTTCAGGTCTGGACGGGACGGTAGAGAGTAAGTCTTGGTCAGTGGAGGGTAAATCTTTAGGTTTAACCAAAGAGCCACCACCAGGATTGGGAAATACAGCTAAGGTTTTGGTTAATTATCTTATGGTATGATCGATAGAAATAGGATTACGTTTGGTAGGAATTGGTAACATAATGGTTAGTAAGGTAATGGTTAGTATAAACTGGTTGGATGCAACTTGTCAGAACTTTGTTGGAAACAGATACTGAGAGATTAGATAAGTTGGATCATGGTAAGTAGGTAGGTATTGGATAAGCCATACGTTTCTTGGTGAAGTACACTGTTGCTCTTGCGGCGACAGAATAGTAAATACAATAGCTGTCCTATATCCTAGTTCGCGATGTGTCTATGACTACATCAGGCCCTCAGAGACTGACCACTCGGCCAAACAGAATCCAATAAGCCCGAGCCCCGTCGCCGCATAAAACGCACTAACTTAATACTGATCCCTAGAGAGCAGGCGGAGAGGGCAGGCACGGGACCAGCTAAGTGCAGTCTGAGCAGGCTACCTGGCTCTGTGACGGTCCTCTGACAGCTTGAGCTGAAAGCGCGTGCGGGAGATGTGGAGAGCGCGTGCGGGAGATGTGGAGAGCGCGTGCGAGAGATGTGGAGAGTGGCTCCATCACGGGCACACTCCACACAAGTGGCAATCTACCCCGCCAGGCAGCGGACAGTCAACACTCAGGCAGTTAGGCGGGGGCTGGGAAAGACATGGCTTAGGGTGGCGGGATAGAGAGAAGGCCTGCACATGGATGGATAGGAAGTGAAGAGTAATACAGGAAGAATGAAGAAAGGGGTCGGACAAAAGTGGAGTCGAATACAAACATAATATAAGAAGTGGATGGACAGACAGTGGACTATGTACTAGAATACAGGAAGAATGGAATGAGGGGAATAAAAGGGGGTTAGAATTGTTAAATAAAGAGAAAAAAATAGAGATAAAGACCGACAGACAAAAAGATAATGTGTGATAAAAAGGGAAGGCGTGGGACATACAGAAAGGGTATGCGACGCTGGAATAGGAGTTTCGGGATTTGGCTTTGAGCGAGTTAGAGAAAGTGAAGGACAGGTGAACATAGGAGTAATTTCAGGCCCATTAGCGCGTTAGAGAAAGTGAAGGACAGGTGAACATAGGAGTAATTTCAGGCCCATTAGCGCGGCACCTAGCGCTCTCTCTGGAACCTCTGGAGGGCGGAAATGAGTTTGCTCATTCATTGAGGCCAGGAAGGGGAAAATTAGGCCTGGGCTGAATGGGGAGTGGGGAAGGGGTATACTGAGGGTCCTCTCGCGTGAGGACATGCCCAAAGCGTGCAGTGCACTCCCAACATGGTCTCTGTGTGTGAGCAGTGGGAGGCGGTCGGTCTTCAGGGGTGAGCACTACTTTATTTAATCTGTTGTTTTCTTGCTGTTGCTTTTTATGGCTAACTGGTTTTAAGCGAGGCTTTCAGAAAGACACAATCAATTAAAGAAGCATACATTCGCAATCAGAATCATCGTGAGCTACATCATCAAAATACATGATGTATATGGCGCAGTTGTTAGCGTTTTCATTGTTAGGCTGAGAGGTAGAATAAACATAACAGTACTCGAGTATCACCACAGGATATGGAGTTTGCAGAAGCACAAACAGCCCTTGGGAAGTGTACAAAGAGCATCCATTTGCATTCGGAAAAAAATGTGCTTGTTTAGTGCAACATGGCGGCGAGTTTCGGGAAACTTCAGTATTGTAATTTGATGGAACAGGAATAGGGTAGGTATTTTTCTCATGCGCATCGAACTTTTTAGTGTGGAATGGGGAAACTGTCAATCGCGAACCCGCTCTAAACTTGTTTTGATTTGAACGTATTTTTTGTATGAATTTTATATCGTGTTTTTATCTGTCCTAAATTGTATAACATGTGCAGATCATAATTTATTGCGCTAAGTATGGAAAGAACTAGATATTTGTTATCCTTTATGTGCAAATATTTAAGTGGTTTTGTTGCTGTTGTTTGGGTTTTAAGTGTTTGATGGGTAAGTGTGTTTGATCATGTGACAGACAGCCCGTCCAATCTTCATACAACTCATAGCTCGTGTTGACGTACAGACAAACAGGTGTGCAGACAGGTATACAGCCAGACCTGTAGACATAAGACAGCTTACTCACTACTAGAGGATCATATATAGCTCCGTACAGACAAACACATAGACAGACAGTCATACTTGTAGAAAATTCAGACAGACATGTAAACAAGCATGTAGACAGACAGACAGACAGACAGACAGACAGACAGACAGACAGACAGACAGACAGACAGACAGACAGACAGACAGACAGACAGACAGACAGACAGGCAGACAGACAGACAGACAGACAGTCAGACAGACAGACAGACAGACAGACAGACACATATACAGACAGACAGACATGTATACAGACAGACAGACAGACAGACATGTAGACAGACAGACAGACAGACAGACAGACAGACAGACAGACAGACAGACAGACAGACAGTACTCACTACTCGAAGACCATGTAGAGCATCATGTCCGAGCTGTAGGTCTCCAGCAGCTCCACGATGTGGGGATGTTTCAGCATGTGGCAGATGGTCGCCTCGCGCTTCAGGTCTGGACGGGACGGTAGAGAGTCAGTGGGTATCAGTTGGTTTCAATTGGTTACAAAATGGTTAGTAGAAATTGGGTAATGGTTGTTATGAGTTGGTTAGAAAATGGTTAATAGGAATTGGGTAATGGTCGGTATGAATTGGTTATATAATGGTTAATAGGAATTGGGTCATCATGGTCGGTATGAATTGATTATTATAATGGTTAGTAGAAATTGGGTAATTGGGTAATGGTCGGTATGAATTGGTTATATAATGGTTAATAGGAATTGGGTCATCATGGTCGGTATGAATTGATTATTATAATGGTTAGTAGGAATTGGGTAATGATTTGTATGAATAGGTGTGATACAGCTTGCCACGGATCCATTATATAATGGTCGCTATGAATCGGCTGGATGCATCTTGTGAGAAATTTGTTGGAAACAGATATAGAGAGATTAGAGAAGTTGGATACAGGTAAGTATGTATTGGATAAGCCATACATTTCCTGGTGAAGTATACTGTTGCTCTTGCGGTGACAGAATAGTAAATACAATAGCTGTCCTATATCCTAGTTCGCGATGTGTCTATGACTACATCAGGCCCTCAGAGGCTGAACGTTTGATCAAACAAAATCCAAGAGGCGGAGAGGGCAGGCACGGGACCAGCTAAGTGCAGTCTGCGCGGTCTGCCTGGCTCTATGGCGGTCCTCCGACAGCTTGAGCCGATCACAGCCGATTACGCGCCGGGACAAATCATACCTGGAATTCTCTGATTGCCTAACAGCTTTTGGCAGCTGTGCATATATTGTATTCGATATTGTTATCATTGTCATCTCGGTTCGTGCTTGATGGCATTACTATTGTTGTTGTAAGTTATTATTATTATTATTATTATTATCATTATTATCAATATTATTATTTTTACTATCATTATTATCATCATCATCATCATCATCATCATCATCATCATCATCATCATCATCATCATCATCGTCATTAAGATCATCATAATCCATCATTTTCCATTTGTAAATCAGATGAAGACATTTGGGGACATACAGCTGGTCTCATCGTGTCTAAATGCAACTTGAAAAACCAATTTGTCAAGACAGTGCTTTAATGTCTGAATCTCTGGTCGGGAACAAAGCTTATGTCTTCTAGGTTCCAAGACGATCCCATGCGGTGACGGAGCCCTGGAGCGGAGTTGGGTTGGGTTGGTTTTAACGTCCAACAGCAGCGCTATATAGGCTATATTGTGGACGAGTCCCAAGACGGAGGTCTGGCAATTTTATGTGCTGCCACACACGAGACAGGGCGGGGATACCATGAGTCCTGTCTCAGCCGGTCACATTATACTGACACCGGTCCAACCAGTAGGGAACGCAGCAGCCAAGATTCGAACTCGGGATGTTCTACCCCTGGACCACCGCGCCCTCCGCCCGGGAGCGGGACACCCAGAATTTTGTTTCCACACTATGCGGACAACGAGACAGCAACTCGGAAACAAGGCGATTTGATCGGCGATTGAACCGTGGGACCTTTGATTTTGAAGTGGCTTGCTCTACTTTGTCGCCAATGAATGTCTCGAGAAGCAGGGAGGTAACTGTTTTTCTGTTGCAACCCCGAAAAATGTTGACGACTAGGTGGCTTGGCGCGAGTGAAATGTTTGAAAAGGACATACCTAGACCAATACAGAATCAGCCATTTTAATAAGCCGGCAGATATATAAATGGGCGAGAGATATATTCATGGATCTGGAACAGAAGAGGATCGGAGCCTAAGAGGGAGAAAGGCAGAGAGAGTTGAGTTGAGTTAAGGTGATTTAACGTCCAACATCAGCAACACATAGGCTATATTTTGGACGGGCCCACAGACTGACGTCTGACAATTTTATGTGCTGCCACACACTAGACAGGGCGGGAATACCATAACTCCTGTCTCAGTGGATCACATTAAACTGACACCGAACCAACCAATAGAGAGTTAATTCGCCAGGGCTCTAACCAGAGACCTTTTGCGTCAAAGGTCGATATACATAGAGAGAGAGATAGAGAGAGATGGATAGAGAGAGCCTTATTTACGCAAAGTAAGAGATAGAGGGTAGCTGAGTGAGAGAAGTGTGGGTATAGTATAAAAGAGACATTATTTATTTTTCTAAAATGCAGCTTAGATGACAAAACCCCATGCATATTTAACACTGCTCTACTCTAGTCTAGTGGCCAGAACTTCTCCTGTTGAAACCAGCCTGCTGAGCTTGCGTTATTCCCTTATCCATATGCAATGTGTTTTGCCTGACGGGCACGACTAGCAATAATTGCCTCTCTCTGCCCGTGGCTCCCTGTAGCGTGCCCTTAGAGCACCCATCTCTGTGTGAGGGGATGCGGGGCCTCTGTCGTAATCACGCTGGCCTGGGGGGATGTATACACACTGTCTGTCATTACCTGGGACAGGACAGCATTCACCCTCCCCTATATGGTAGGAGAAATAGAAGCTCAAATGATTTGCTCAGAGGTCGCGGTAGGTGTGGTTAGAGCATTGGCTCCCGACGCACGACGGCCTTGCTTCGATTCCCCGTGTGTTTACTTTCTGACTGAGTTGGTGTCAGTATTATGCGACTGATAAAGTCCCGGGAATCCCGAGGTGAGTTCAGTTAGTTTAACGTCAAATTTCAGGACAATTTAGCCCGTCGCCGTGTAGAACTGGGAAACACTTAAAGTAGGAGACAGCTTCGCTTCCGCCAACCAGAGACATTGACCCAAGCGGGCTGTGATAGCGAAAGCGGTAGAGCATCTAACTCCCAAACAGTAGGTTCATGATTCGGGTTCGCAGTCTAACAGACTTTTTATTTAGGGTTTTGCTCCGAAGCGATGCGGTCGGTGTCAATATGTTCAATCGTCTGAAACAATTCATAACTCTGAATCATGCAAATTAAGAGGTGATTCTTTCAATAAATGGCAATGCATTGGAAGCACAGAAACTATTTTGGCAGCGAACATTTTTTACACATGTACGTAGCGAAAATTTCCCAATGGTTAGCGTAACCATGTTTGAGAGCACACACACAAAATGCGAATTCTATGCATAAATTGACGTCATTGTTTATCATTGTTTGAGAGTAATTTTGTTGTGTTTTTTTTATAATTATACACTTAAATCGGTTTCTTGTTAAATTTTAAATTTTCCTCAAAGACATTGCATACAACTGGTGTGTCGGGCAAGCGTAACTGGCAAGGTTTGTGTGGCTAAGAATAAAATATTGAGACTATTCTGGGCGAGTTTGCTTCACTTTAATTACTGAAGCTTAAAAGCTCACAAGTACAACGTTGAGGTAAGTCTACGATATAAGACCAAGAAGAGTACTACGCTATCGCGACGTTGTACTTACGTCCATAGTAACTGTATGTAACACAAGTCTTTGCATGCACATTCTATGTGTTATAAGGAGGGCGAATTTGTTGGATTTTCTTTTCTTCTTTTTAATTTTGACTTCAAGGGAAATAATACATAGTTAAAAAAGAGGAGCATAAAGAGTTTCCACACTTACTTCCCTTGTCAAAAAAACATTATTTTGAGACCTTGAAGGATCATTGTCAAAGACCTAGAGCGTTTTGTTTTGGTTATTCTCCTTTACATTAGGCCTGATTTTTATAGGGCACACGGTTTGCATTTGTAGTAAAGATCAATGCCCCGCTCATACTAGAAGTAAGAAGGTACAAACCTGAACATCCATTCGGTCTGGCTCATTACTTAACATGTTGGCTGACCATTAAAAAAATAATAAAAAAAAACAATAAATAAATAAAAACAACTCGAAAGCATGAAACATTGAAAAGATAGAGAAACATTAAACATAAGCCTGCATCAGGCTTTACCTAGGATTAGGAAGGAACAAAATTGTTTTCCCTTGCTCAAATCTGGACGAGGGTTAATTTTATGGTCCTCTGCCCCCAACCCGATTAGGATTTTTCGTTGGGAGGGGAGTGAACCTCCACAGAGATTGTACAGGACATATTTGTTGCAGTTATTCTTCTTAGATTTCGCTGATCAAGCCCCTGTTCTTTACACTAGATTCTACCCAACTGTCTGTGGGCCTCTACTTCAAACCTAATCAACTATCTATCGATATATCTATCTATCTCTCTATCCTTTTTATTTAGGTATCTATTCTCCTTTTTTATCTATCTAGGTATCTATTTATCTCCATGGTCATCCTATAACTGTTTCCTCCTTCTCCATCCCCCCTATCTAAATAACTATAAATCATTTCTATCTATGCTTCTTTTTGCTGATCTAGCTATTAAACATCCTTCTATTTGTTCATCTTAGATAAATAATTTTATAGAAGAATATTTATTAGAAGCTAATAATCTTTTTATCCCTATGCTCATCGTATCTCTACCTACCCCTCTACCTGTCAAACAGTGAATACTGATACTGGCTACATCATGGATATGACTATATGTACAACAACTACCACTGACCGTCCACTGTGAGTCCCGGGCTGGAGGTGAACTTGCTCACGTCCACAATCTTGACGGCGAACTGCTGCTGGGTCTCCCTGTGTAGACATCTCCTCACCACGCTGAACGGGCCTCTGGGGGAGACACACAACACACAACACAGCACGTTAGGTTTACGTTGACTGGGTGGGCTTCTCACAAATATTTGGCGATACCGATCTGGAAGGCTCTGTTTGAAAACCCATGATCGGCAAAAAAATTATTATATTTGTCTGATTTTGTTCCGTAATGGTTGAAATAGTTTCAGTATAATTTGACCAACTGAGGCAGGAAGCATGGTATCTCCATACTTTTTCTGTGTAGCGGCACGCGAAATTGTTAGACGTCAGTCTTGGGATCAGTCCACAAAATAGTCTAAGTAGTGCTCACGTTGAAAGCCAAGCAACCAACTCAACAGAACTCCCATAAAATCCTTCAGGAGATTGGGCCAACAGTTGAATGATAATGTTCGAGACGCGAACCTCCCGCTATCTGCACATAGCACTAAACGATTTAGTTGAAGACTTTTGGGGGGTAGATAATATACCACAGTTTACGAATTTATAATTTATAATTATTATTATTATTATTATAAATTATTATTATTATTATTATTATTATTATTATTATTATTGTGGTCAGACCGTGTAAAACTCATACCAAGTTTGTTTGTTCAATTAATAAACTACATGTTTCTAATGTTTGCTATCTTGTTCATTCATTGGGTGGTTAGTCAATGATTGGTCAATATTTAATTTGATTATTTGGTTTATTGGTTGGAGGATGATTGGTTTATAAGTTAATTAATTTTACGCTTGTCGAGTCTAGTTCCTCTTTGTGTCTCAGGATATGCTCAACATTCCGGTGAATGTAAGCCCCGTTTCACATTCAGTATCTGACTACGCAGGTGAGTAGGTTTGTACGTAGGTATGCAGGTAGTGGTATGTATACACGGTACCCAGTCCATTGAAATCTGCCATCCCTAGGGCTGAGTGATTGGATTAGACAAACATGTCCAACGGGTTACATAAACTAGGAGACTCACGCACGTTAAGAAATGCTTCTTTAAAACTTTGGGTCGTGTTGGTACAAGGGTAGAGCGCTTGGCTTTCAATCGAAAGGTTTCGATCGCTACTCTCAGCGTGTCGGTATTTTGTTTCCTAATGGTCAATTTGGAGATGGTTTTCTGAAGGACAGGTTAAACGCATATATCTAGACAGTGCTATATCAATCCCCTCCGACTGCTATATCAATCCCCTCCGACTGACACACACACGCACACATACACAAATACACAGAGGAACAAAACCACGCACACACATACACACAGATACACAAATACACAGAGAAACAAATCCACGCACACACACAATCATACAGCCGGGGCACCTTCCAACACATCTTTAAAACCGAGGGCTCCAACAATATCAAGAAATTATTCAATTGATTTTGCTCTCGATACCCTATTCGCTTTTCTTGCAGCCTAGACCCCGCGGGTGAGCGAGGTGGGGGAGGTGGGCCGGACTTGCGCGATTTCTCGCATCGCCGCCCGAGGGCAGTGAGCAGGAAAGAATCTTATTTGCAGCTTTTCAATTCTTCCTGGTTTCTCCCGCTCTGGCCTGGCCCTGACGTGGCCCACTGGGGTGAAAAGCCTTTCATCACGTGTGCCCGATCGCGCAAAGATGGGGACTCGCCCGTGAAAATACAGTGGAGATGGGGGGGGGGGAGATAAGAGAGAGAGGAGAGAGAGAGAGAGAGAGAGAGAGAGAGAGAGAGAGAGAGAGGGGGGGGGCACACAGAGAGAGAGAGAGAGAGAGAGAGAGAGAGAAAGACAGAAAGAGAGAGACGGAAACAGCCGTCTGGAAAAGGCAGCGTTAACTCGAGGCTTTGCCTGACGTTGGATAGCAAGAGGAGTAATGTATTGACTGAGCGATTGGTTAATCTTGTTCATTGGTAATTGGTTTTACTTCTTTTGTTTGTTTTAATATTGATGGGCCTGACTGACTGGTTGGTAAGTCTGCGCTCATCATTCTTTTAGTCGAGTGTTGGGTTTATTGACCAATTGATTGATTGGCTGGATGATCGATATAAAGGACAATGACAATAGGATCGATATGTAATACATGGACGATAATAGAACTAAGCACACAAGACAATCCTAATTGAGTTGGGAACTAGTTCCCTCTGATCAGTTAGAGACCTTTCACGGTTTAGTATTAGTAGATCAGTTAGAGACCTTTCACGGTTTAGTATTAGTGTTATCTTTATTGGGTAATCGGTTTAGATGTCCGAGGAAAAGTCAACAACGATATTCTAAGATCCGCTTTGTTTGATTGGCGGGCTGATTGGTTCATTAATTGGTTTGTTATTGTTTTGTTTCGTTTTATGTTTCGTTTTTTGTTTTTGTTTTTTGATGCTTTTTTTCGTTTTATCAAATGTTGTTGTACTTGTTGCTGTTGTTCTCGTTGTTGTTGTTGTTGTTGTTGTTGTTGTTGTTGTTGTTGTTGTTGTTGTTGTTGTTGTTGCTATTGTTGTTGTTGTTGTTGTTGTTGTTGTTGTTGTTGTTGTTGTTGTTGTTGTTGTTGTTGCTGCTGCTGCTGCTGCTGGTGTCAATATCACCATTATTTCCCATTGAATAGACTGGTAAACCTCGCGTCTTTTAACCGAGAAATCGATTTTTCGGTCATTTTGAATAAAACCATTTTTTTTTTATTTCCCTTACTTCACGGGATCAAAGAACCAGGAACCACATACATTATTAAGAAAAATACTTAATAGTTTTTATAGGCGTTTTATTATCTTTTGAAAAAGGAAATACCGTATTTCTCCATATATCTCGGCCGATCACATTATGCTGACACCGACCAAAGCAGAAGATGGACTAAATCCGGCAAATAATTCTGCACGATCGGATGATCAAACCGGCGCCCTCCACAATAGAAGCCCAGCGCTCTACCCATTAAGCCAGCTTGCCCATGTTAGAGAAGGTACCAGGACACATTCACGGAATCTCTGCAGAGACCGGCGCGCGCGTTCCATGGAAGACAAGGGTAGGGTTACACGCTGGACATGGGAGGACAATCATGGACAACACCCGAGATGGGAGGCCGCAGGTTCTCTCTGGTCTCTGACCGCCACTGACCCCTGTCCGGCCGGACGCTGTGTGGACAGAGCTGGATTAGCGTCCGCCTGCCTGGGATTACCGCCACTAGTGCCAGTGGTCAACCTCTGGACAGTTTGACTGGACGCACGTGTATCACCGTGCGAGAGAGATGTGCGGAGGTGATCAGGGGTGAGCATACACTTGTATGTGGATTTACTTGGGCTGACAGAAATATTGTCTAACGGTAACAGCTGAATGCAGTGAATGGTTAGGTTATCCCTGAACTGCAATGGTCTTTGAAAATGGGGGGGGAGGAGGGCGGGAGGACAGAGCTAGAGAAAGGAATAAGGGGGAAAAGAGGTGGGGGAGAGAGACAGAAGGGGGAGGGGCGAGTATGACAGACATAGAGACAAGTAGATATTCTTGTTACAATGCATTGTAGTGGGAATTTTGGCAGGGACGGCAAGTAACACCACAGCAGAGGACGGGGATACATAATGTTTGATGATGATAGAATACTATGGAGCAACAGAGGGCAACAAAACAATACACAGAATAATAAGAAACTACATAGTATGGATGGACACGTTCACGTATGGTAGACAGTTTTTTCAAGGCAGAAAGAAGCTAAGAGCTAGACTAACAACATATAATATTAGCATCCTTCGTGACTTTGTTCCAATATGGTGCTTCGTAATGGGTGATGGGGTGGCAAAACGGTAGAAAGCGTGAAGGGTGAAATCCGAATCTCCCATGTTCGATAACTTATTGTTATACACTATAGGTTGACTCGGAGTCAGTGAACCCCTTCTTCTCGGGGACCCTACAGCGCGACGGGTCTTGATGTAGTGGTCTCTCTGTTTTGACGTCCCCTAGGTTCCCGCGGGGGTCCATCGTGTATTTTGTTTTGTTGCTTAACAACCAACGTCAACACTACATAGGCTATAATGAGAACGAGCCGCATTAGTTTCAAGTTTGCTAGTTCCCCCATATACTACATGGCAACGTGGTCTACGTGACAGCTTGGTCTAGAGGCGCGAAAAGACGCAAATCTTGCTAGCACAATAAGGCAATTTTTGGCCAGGGGCGACAGAGAGCCCTTTCTAACCCAGTGCTTGCTTCCCCTCCTAGACGACAGGTCCTGTCATTGCCTCATTCAGTCTTCCCAATGGAAGAGCTAGATCTAATCGTCCCCCGACCTTCACGCAAACTCCATCACGGCATGGGACGCCTAC
This sequence comes from Elysia chlorotica, assembly GCA_003991915.1. Lineage (NCBI taxonomy): Eukaryota > Metazoa > Mollusca > Gastropoda > Plakobranchidae > Elysia > Elysia chlorotica. Next base: position 139,868 of record RQTK01000245.1, read on the forward strand.
ACGACCATCAAGTCCTGCTGGACAAAGCGAATTGGTGTGATGACAGTGGGTAAAATAGGTTATTACGGCTGTTCCACCGGACGCTTGGTTGGTGAAGACGCTGTTTTCCACAGCTTGGTTGGTTGCTGGATCGATACAGCGCTATGCTACTTTAGGGTAACGGGGTTCATTGTTCTATTTGTTAATTAATTCATTGTTTCCGCCTTTCATTGGCTTCTTAGTTTATTCGCCCATCAATTCATCTATTCCGTGACCTGTTCATATTGATCTATCATTCATAGAACTATTTGACTGGACGTTTATTCATAAAGTTCACTGCTCAATGGTGGTAATTATGGGGTTTTATTGTTTGACGGATTGCTTGGTCAAATATTTACGCGGATTTACGCACTGACTGTTTGATTGTTATCTTTGATGCTTAATGAATGATCCTTGGGTTAATTCCTGGCAAGTTTCCTTGGCTGGTTGGTTGACTGTTTTCCAAAAAAACCCTTGAACATAATTACCGTGAGGAGGTGGATGAGAAGGAGGGAGTGAGTAACTGATTCTCAATGTGTAATGTCAGCAGCATGGGTAGATCTTATAGCTTAGCAGAGAACGGCGCTGGGTTCAAACATAAAACATAAAAATACGGAATAGACAGGTTGTTTGTTTCGTTTGTTAACGCCCATCTTGAGCAACTTGAATATTAGGTGGATTGGTGTAAATACTAATGTCTGACAATTTTACGCGCTTCCACGGGAGAGAGAGAGAGAGAGAGAGAGAGAGAGAGAGAGAGAGAGAGGAGAGTGTATTAAATTGGATCACTGAAAACATACTTGATCGTCTCGCTAAACAATACGTTCTGTCTAACCCTCCGCATTTTCTGTAGATAATGAGCATTCTCATTTCTATTCTTTTTACGGCTATTTTTCTACCTGATGCCTTGACGCTAATGGAAACAAATTCCACTCAACATCCACTGTGGATTGAGATGGAGTGCAAGTCGTGGAGACGCAATACCATCACCACTACTAAGCGCCGCGCTGGACAAAATGGCCTGCTATGGTTTACCAAATCTATTTCTAAAACAGCATATCCCAGCCCCTCACCCCCCCCCCTCCCTGGAGCTGGATCTATGCATAGCTGATCAAAACACCCGCAGCGGTCACGTGACTGCCTGAGAGCTCTCCGTGATGCGCTGAGCGCCATTAACTGTACTGTGTGTACATAAAGCCCACAACGGTCCAGGTCATACGTTGAATGTTTACTCAGTAATCCACCTCAATGGGCATATTTCAAAGATAATGGATTTTAATTATGAGTTATTTTTTAAATATAATTATGATCTAGATCCTCATGGAAGTAATGTGATAAAGTATAGGTTTTTTGTGACGCAAGTCAACAGTATTGCCGTTACCAGCAGTTATAAATTGCGATTACATTGATCCCACATCTATAAATAACAACGGGGATGTCCAACAAACGTTGTACAAAACAGATAATGATAATTCTTCGGGGCATCGACTTGTTGCGTCAGGCGGCCTGACTATCTCCGCTGACTAGCCAGATATTCCCCGACACAGATGGATGTTGGAGGGACGCTGCGCCAGCGCCAACAAAGTCCTGCGCCCCGCGGGACAGAAGAGCAAGCCCTGACAGTGTGTCCAACAGCTCTCGCACATACACCCGCATATATTGTCGCCGCCCCTGGAAGCGGGAGCCGGAGCGTCCTATGCAGTATGCAGATAGATACTCGGTGCCGAGCTGATTCTGTTAGGCTTGCTCTGGGCTTTGGGGACGTAGCGACTCTAGAATGCGCTGTAATATGCGGAGAGCTGCGCGCGATAAAGCAAACAATACGGCAGCTGCCAGGGCAAAGTATTCTGGATCGTGCGCGGCAGGCAAATCCCGAGAGAGCGTAAATGACCGGAGATGATATTGTTGCATATGGGGAGAAAGAGTGAGAGAGAGAGAGAGAGAGAGAGACAGAGATACAGAGAGAGAGAGAGAGAGAGACAGAGAGAGAGGGGGAGAGATGGGGGGGAGGAGGGCGGGAGGACAGAGCTAGAGAAAGGAATAAGGGGAAAAAGGGGTGGGGGAGAGAGGCAGAAGGGGGAGGGGCGAGTATGACAGACATAGAGACAAGTAGATATTCTTGTTACAATGCATTGTAGTGGGAATTTTGGCAGGGACGGCAAGTAACACCACAGCAGAGGACGGGGATACATAATGTTTGATGATGATAGAATACTATGGAGCAACAGTGGGCAACAAAACAATACACAGAAAAATAAGAAACTACATAGTATGGATGGACACGTTCACGTATGGTAGACAGTTTTTTCAAGGCAGAAAGAAGCTAAGAGCTAGACTAACAACATATAATATTAGCATCCTTCGTGACTTTGTTCCAATATGGTGCTTCGTAATGGGTGATGGGGTGGCAAAACGGTAGAAAGCGTGAAGTGAAATCCGAATCTCCCATGTTCGATAACTTATTGTTATACACTATAGGTTGACTCGGAGTCAGTGTAACCGAACCGGTTGAGATAGAAGTCCTGGTATCTCTGCCCTGTCTGTGACAGCGTGTAAACAATGGCAAACTTTATAATATACATCTTGAGGTCCGCAGAGTTGTGTAAAATCTAAAATATCGGAAGGTTTCTACACTACAAAGAATGGGATTCCCCTCAAAACTGCACTCGTCAATGGGTGGGTGCTGAAATCCACTGAAAGCCCACGAGTTGAGTATTTTTGTATTGTGCGACCTAACACGCTCAGCTAGAGTAGTCTCCCCTGTCAACGTTGGACTACTTTCTGTCTCGCCCAAGTTAGTTCAATTTGCATCAAATGTCATATTCTGATCGCCTTGTCAAAAACCCAGACTAAAACAAAATAGATAACACGCTAAAATAAAAAGCTGAGCCGGGCGAAAATCGTCTCCAATACTTGACAAGGAAAGTCTGCAGGGAAAACCTTCATATTGGAACATATTTTTTATGTTCTAGAAACTTCAATCGATGATTCAATCGAATCCAAATATAACCGATATTTTTTTAATTGCTTAATGTTTTGTTTCTGTAACATTCAAAATTCTTTGAAAACGTCTACAGGTTGAACTCACTGGTCAGAGAGAAAGCATTGATACGCTGGCACGCGCCATGATTGGTTCAACTCATAATTGATTGGTTCGTTGCTTTGTTGGTTGGTGTTTTTTCTGTTTTTTCTTGCTGTTTTTTCTGGGGGGGGGGTTGTTGATGTAGTTGTTGTTGTTGTTGTTGTTGTTGTTGTTGTTGTTGTTGTTGTTGTTGTTGTTGTTGTTGTTGTGTTTTGTTTTACAAATAGTCACTTTGATTGAAAGGAATCTGGCACATTTTTGTTATTAGACAAAAAAGAACTGGTTGCATTCACGTGGTTCATACTTTTTGTTTAAAACGAAAAGTTTAAGCTAATTCTAAATCCTGATTTGCATAATTGAGGTACACTCTAAACGAACTAAACACTCATTGCTGTGTGGATGTGTGTGCATGTGAGTATGTGTGTGTGTGTGCGTGTGTGCGTGTGTGCGTGTGTGCGTGTGTAGTTTTGAAAGTGTAATGAATGCACGAGCCCCACCCTTGAGCCGTACCCTTACACGATTTTACTGTGATCCTATACAAGGCCCGCGTGAGCGAAAATCCACCAATGTCTACACGCAAAAGGACACCTAGGAGGGATTTTAAAAAAAATAATAATTAGGAGATCAAGAAAAAGACAACTATTATTTTAATAAAGTATTATGTATCCTTTTCTGTTTATTTATTTGTTCAATCTCATTAAGTTACGGTACATTCTTATCGAAGTATGACTATCATATCCCCGGTAGCACTGAATGCTGTCTATATATCAAAATTAATGAATAAATGCCTTTAAAAACTTATGTAGTTTTTCATATCAAATGAAACACTACTATGTGACCTGCACTTGCAAAACACCTTTGCCTGAACAAAATATGAAGGGGAAAAAAGATCAAGAGGAAAAGAAGATGCAACAGGAAACAAGCACAAAGAGAGACATCAGATTTTTTTTTATTCTTAACTGAACTCTTTTGTTGGTTGTTTTATGAACGTCAATCGACGGCAATTGAGCCGTCTTGAGAACGGGTCCCCTAACTAACATCTAAAAAAACAACCAATATTTCCATACTGTCACAAACAGATGGCTAATTTTATTCTGAGCCGTGCTTATTTTAGTGACACTAAGCGAACCAGTAGAGATCAAGGCGATCTGGCGGGGTTCAAACCCGGGGCCTCCATGGTAGAAGCCGCGCCCTCTAAAGTCACACACACACACACAAACACACACAAACACACACACACACGCACACAGGTAGTTACAGCTACACAATTTGCTTTCCTCACTCCCTAATTCACATTCGTTCTACTTGTACATCAGAATTAATTCTCAACATTCTCTGCTGCATGGTTTGCATAATTTTTTTCAATCTCTACATTCTCTACATCTTTAAAGTTCATTTTCCTCCTTGTCTCACCTTTTTCTTCTATTTCTTCTTTTCTTTCCGAAATGCACTTCTTTACACTTAATTTATCTTGTCGTGTTTCCTGTATAAGCCGTTGCAAACAGAGATTCCAAATGTCAACAGCCTCGGGCGTAAGGACAATAAATCACTCTGAGTTCTCTAAGCTCGCTTTACGCCGGTGCAAGTGGCACTGACATGGTGAACATGGGGAAGGAAATCCAGCTCAGACTTGCATCGCCTTTTTTGTCTATTTCCATACGTATAATTATATCTGTTTGTCTTTTTATCTCTCTTGATATCTGTATCTATACATATCTTTCCCCCATCATATCAATCTATGTATTCCTCTTGGGCTCTCTAAAGATCTTCCAAATTTTCTCTTTACCAGTCCTATATAAATTATGACTGTCATTATGTCTTCCCCCATCCCCTCCCCCCTTGTTTTATCTCTCTCTCTCTCTCTCTCTCTCTCTCTCTCTCTCTCTCTTCTCTCTCTCTCTCTCTCTCTCTCTCTCTCTCTCTCTCTCTCTCTCTCTCTCTCTCTCTCTCTCACTCCGAGAGTACCGCAGTGGTCCACAAACCTATATATACTTCAGTATAACGTAGTTTTCTGCCCCCAAACAGATGAAATGAAGATGTAGCCGAGAATCGCGTGCACGGCGGCCGTCCACTCAGTCCACTCAGCCCCGAGACACGGGACACCAAAGATCCCAGACGGGATTCTACTTTCTACTTCTTCTTAACTAAATATTGGGTCTGGGAAGGATCTACTTAACCTACATACGACCACGGGTTGGTCCATAACGCTACAGGATCATGGCAACGCTGTAGTACAGTGTATTGTATTTCGTTTCTTCGATATCCAGACGAATCTTATGATCCAATACGTGGGCAGAAACTGAAGTTTGAATCTCGAACCTCTTGGTCGTCAGTTCAGTGCACTACTGTCTAACCGACCAGGCTACGAGTGATCTCTGTGGAGAGCTCTACCTTATACTACTTTTATAAGACACAACTACTATGTCACCCGTTATCTTCGGGTGGAGCTCAAGGCCTGTACTGTGTGACTGAGAAAGACTGAGAAGTGTTGTTGCTTAGTGTCCAACGTCAGCACTATATATGCTATATCGTGGAAGGGTCCCAAGATTTAACGTCTGACAAGTTTACGTGCTGCCACGCAGAGACAGTGCAGGAATACCATGACTCTGTCTCAGTCGGTCACATTAAACTGACACCAACCCAACCTTTAGGAGACGAGTCACCAGAGCGGGGCTCGAACCATAGACCCCGTCGTCGAAAGTCGATGTTCTACCTCAGGGCTGTGGTAACCACGGCAGACGGAAAGTACTACAGTACCCGGAGGGTGCTCCGTCTCGCTGGAAAAGTTTTTGAACTTCTACAGCTCCCAAAAAATCCAATCTGAAGATTCGAGCTTTCGCGTCTCTGGAATGTACACATGCACATCATAAATAAACACCTAGTATGAGGAGAAGGCATTGGCTGAAATGCCACGGATTGGGAAATCGCGTCACAGCAGCAAATAACAAAAACACTGAGTATTTTAATAAAGACTTTAAGAATAAGAGCTCGGGGTTTCTCCAGTCTGGCGCAGTATCCAGTACAATCCACCGCCAGGGGGCGCTGCCGACTCAGGGCCTCTGGGAGCGGAAGTCCGCAATGGGCTTGCCGGGAGCCCGGGCCGGAAGTGGGCGGACAATCCAGGAACTCTGGGAACTCTGGGAATGGAGCCACAGGCTGGAGAAAGCGATGCGTGACTCTTTCCGGGCAGCGGACTAGAATAGAGCTTGAGGAATGCGACACACACACTGTCACTTCTGTCAGTGCTCGTCAATGGCGGGCTCGGCCAGGTGTGGACAGGCCACAACTGATACGGCTTGGGTTGAAGATTGATTTCACTTTCTCTCACAGAGCTCATTAACAGCTAGTACTACAAACTCCGAATATGGGAATAATTCATTAGTAAAAGTGCTATCATATCTCTCTCTCTCTCTCTTCTCTCTCTCTCTCTCTCTCTCTCTCTCTCTCTCTCTCTCTCTCTCTCTCTCTCTCTCTCTCTCCGGAGTACCGAGTGGTCCACAAACCTATATACACTTC
>RQTK01000245.1:154254-174254 GCA_003991915.1 Elysia chlorotica
TTTGTTGTTGTTGTTGTTGTTGTTGTTGTTGTTGTTGTTGTTGTTGTTGTTGTTGTTGTTGTTGTTGTTGTTGTTGATGATGAAGTTGTTGTTGTTTTTGATTAGGTGCTTGTTGTTGTTGAGCCGGTGGTGGTGGTGTTAACTTCATGTTTGAATTACTTTAATTTTGCAGATGATCAAATGATATTATAAACAGAAAAACGCAAGTGGTTACAGATCTTGTTATGTGACCTATGACAAGTTTCTATGTCAGCTATGACAAGTTATTATGTGACCTATTACAAGTTAACCAGAGAACGATGAGCGATATAGATCAACGAAATAAATGTACAAATTAGAACCTCTAAATTAAATAATTTGAGTAGGTCTATGATCAGCAGAAAGAGAAGCTTGTGGTGTTCTTGTACGACAGGTATTTTAGTTGTGTGAAGAATTGTTATTTTCGCCGAAACTGTGTTTCTCGAATCCCCAAAGGCTTAGATGAAAATAATGAGAAGCAAGGTCTAGTGGGTCTAGAGATTAATTCGAATCTGTGCGACATTTGGGCTCGTAGATTACTGGCCCTGACATAATGGGGGCAAAAGCTGAGGTGTATGTGATATAAAAAGCAATATGAAATCTTGTGTGTGTGTGCGTGTGTTTGTGTTTGTGTGTTTGTGTGCGTGTGCGTGTGTGTGTGTTTGTGTTTGTGTGTTTGTGTGCGTGTGTGTGTGTGTGTGTGTGCGTGTGTGTGTGTGCGAGAAACGCCTGGTGTATCTTGTGCAGTCGGTGTCGTTGTTGAGTTGGTTTAACGTCCAACAGCAGCACCATATAGGCTATACGGGCCCCAAGACGGACGTCTGACAATTGTATGTGCTGCCACACACGAGACAGGGCAGGGATACCATGACTCCTGCCTCAGTCGATCACATTATACTGACACCGACCCAACCAGTAGTGAACGCAACCGCCAGGATTCGAACTCGGGACTTTTGCGTCGGAAGCCGATGTTCTACCCCTGGACCACCGCGCCCCCCTGGGCAGCTTGGGTGTGTGGCAAAACTGGGCAGTAGATAAATAATACAGGCAGACGGGCTGACCAGGAGACACCGTGCAGACAGTCAAACAAAGAGATATAGAGAGAGAGAAAGAAGGTGACAGACCAACAGACAGACAGAACAACAGACGGAAGAGACGGGCAGACAGACGGACAAACCTGTACAGAGCCATATACAGAGACAGTTAGTCAAATGGATGTTATGATGTTGTTGTTGTTGTTGTTGTTGTTGTTGTTGTTGTTGTTCCTGTTCTTGATGTTGTTCCTGTTCTTGATGATGTTAATATTTTGTTTTTGTTGTTATTGTTGTTGTTGTTGTTGTTGTTGTTGAGTTGTTGTTGTTGTTGTTGTTGTTGTTGTTGTTGTTGTTGTTGTTGTTGTTGTTGTTGCTTCTGTTGTTTATAAGAGGGGTGAGGGTTGGTTGGTTTAGTCTCAAGTGCGTGGATCAACCATGTGCCTTTTAGAGCTGGCAAAAATCAAGACATATAATAAATTATAGGCCTACAACGAAACATAAATCTATAAAATATGAGACAACAAGAAAATCCACAAGGACACAGCTTTGCTGGGATATGAAGACAGTGCAGTAATGGCGACCTCTGCCTTTCTCTAGCCCCATTGCTGCGAGGTGCTTCTTAGCTTGGTGTAGACTACTGGACAAAGCTGCTCTTAGACGGAGATGGTCCCCAGAGCTGCACACAGATCAGCCTCTGAGCACTCACACTGCAGCATCTTCCGTGCAATTAAGTTACTGGCGTGCATCGAAGAATCTCCCCCAAAACACAACGGGGTCAAACAGAAAATAGAGATACTGGGTGAGGTAACTACAGAGTGTTTTTGTGCAACTGGATTTGGTGGAGAGATACAGAGAGAGAGAGAAACAGAAAGAGAGAGAGAGAGAGAGGGAGAGAGAAGGGGGACAGATAGACAGATAGGGGGAGGGGGAGGGGAAAGGGGGGGGGGGAAGAGACACTCAAAGGGAATATAGAACACATTAAAGATTAGACTAGCAAAACCATTAAGGGAGTTAGTTCAAATTGATACTCAGAGAGAAATTTTTTCAGCATTCTCAGCCTCCACTGACTGCAATAATGAGAAATGAATTAACTGTTTCTACTTTTTTATGATATAATTCACTTGGACTCGTAATGCAAATGTCTGTCTACTTCGGTGACATTGAGTGCTATTTTTGGAAGCCTCGGGTGGTTTATTAGATTCCGCACTGATAAAATTCAGATGACGTACCGACCAAGGTCACATAAAAAGCACAATGTCATGGCAGACAGACATAGAAAGAGCCCACACCAAGGGTCGAAAATTAAGCGTCCTTAAGACTAGGCCAAGCCACTGAAATTATCGGAGTGAACAGATTTTAGCGTTAAAAGGGTAACAGTGATCTATATTAAAAACACTATTACCAAAGTAAGTTCAGATTGATACTCAGAGAGTACTTTTTTCAGCCTACTCAGCCTAAACTGGGCAATGAGAAATGATCTAATTGTTCCTATTTTAATGGTATTAATATAGTATTATTAAAAAAAACACAGTTTGTTTACTTGGGTGACTTTGCCTGTTATTCTGGGAAGCCTTGGTGGAGAATATTGCCCAAGTGTCGCAGACCAAGCATTGGGACGCACCACGAGACCATCAAGCTAAGTAAAGCATAGACCTACCCGAGCGAATAGTGCAGCGCCTCCGAGCAGGGACACGGGGGCGGGCGCCACTGCAGCTCTCTGACGTCCGCCGCGTCCTTGGAGGCGGAGACCACCACGCTGTAGTGGCCGCGCAGAGTGCCGTTCACCTGCTGGCTGACCATACTCAAGCCTGGTCAAGCCTGGCGGTCAAACATACCTGGCCGGTGTATTCAGCTCCACCGAGACCAACTCACTTAGCTCTTTTTGTCCAATCGTTGGGAATAGTGTGTTGGTATGTATACTATGTATTTAGTAAAATAACTAAAGAGAGACCAACTGAAGAAAGGTTGACCAAATCCTCAAGGTTGTTGTGATCACAGCGATTTAGGCTAGCCTAAAATTTGGTTGATATAGCCCTTAAAATTCAAGTAAATTTATCTCCTAGTCAGGGTTTAACGTACAAGAATGAATGTATTCCGTATCGCACTTAAACAGGCCAGGAAGAACTCGGTGTATTTTATTCCTGTCACATATTTGGCCAACGATTTAGTTTATTTGGCCCTTCAGATCGGAGTAGCTTGATCTCTGGGCTCTTCCCCTCCAGTCATTTGTGAACTCCCATAATGGCCACAGCGTCAGGAAGGCATGGTCTTGGTCAGTGTTGGAATTCCCGCAAGCTTGTAACGATATCCGATGGAAGGTTATGAACACAAAAACAGTAAATCTCTGTGTGCGTAGTTTGGTAATAAACACTATTTTGGTGGGTGTGCGAAAGAAAATAGTATTATAAATTAAATTATTATTATTATTATTATCATTCTACACTCAGGGTCAATCTATATACCTCACACTTGTCCACAGACAGTTTAATCTTCAACGGATTGTTTTAATGCAGGAGCACGATGTACACAATACCACACCACATATGATTCAGTATTCAAAAACACTGTCTATGGAGGTACTAGCCTATCGTCTATAGATGTTTATAAACATCATTTACGGAGGTGTTAGGCCATTATCCGTGGTTGTTCAAAAACAGTATCTATAGAAGTAGTAGCCAATCATCTAGCGATGTTAAAAATTACAATATATACGGAGGTATTAAACTATTAACCATGGATGTTCAAAAGCGCTATATATGGAGGTATCAGACCGTCCTCTAGAGATGTTAAAAACGATACAATTATATCTCTTCATCCAAACTTAATCGAGAACATAGTGGAATTGCCTGACGCGACAAAAAAAAAAAGGTTGGTCGTGACGCTTCTGTCAAAGGGGCAACGAAAGAGAGAGAGAGCGATAGAGAGAGAGGGAGAGAGAAAGAGAGAATGCTAGAGACACCGAGAGAGACACACACAGAAAGACTAACAGACGCCAGACAGACAGAGACAGAGAGCCCAACGCCGTAATTTAGCGAGAAACTTTTAAAGCGCAATACGTGAATATCCCAGCATGACCATCGACGTCTCCATGAACAGGAGCTGTCAGACTAGCCGCTAATCCTTTGAGTTTTGTTCATGACCAACCAGTAGAGCCCTTAGACCCAGTACCAGCTATGGCTGACAGCCTGCCTATGTACAAGTCGGTAGTGATGACAGGTCTATATACGCCCACCCATCACCAGACAAACAGGGTGTAGACTTATTCAGGCTTCAAACTGTCTCGGTCGCGTGCCGGTGTGTGTCTGAGTGTGTAAAGTAAAGAGTTATGCGTAGAGAAATATCCATTGAAGTAGGAAAAAAGTTATCCGGGTTTGTTTTTACTGCCCACAAGAGTTGCACAGGGTAATCGCGATTGCCGCAAAAAGTCACGTAGCCAAAACAATGTGCCCCGAAATCTACATAATTATGAATTCTTTACCCACACTCGCCTCTCCAAAGTTCTCAGTGTTTTATTCACACTTGAGACACTTGCGCGCTGTGGGGGCCGAGACAAAAGACACAACAGACACAATGGAAGGGAAAGATGCTAAAAAGGTTACGATCCTTAAGGGAGCATGGGACGTCATGCAGAAGCTGCTACATAAACAAGATCGCAACACGCCGACGGTGGCTTTTGCGTTTTATCTTCTTTTAGTTATTATGACAATGTGGGAAGGGAAGTCAGCCATACCGTGGGAATTAAAACACATTTTATTCATAAAATGATAATTAGCGTTACAGTGGTCTATTTGAATTAATAAGCATCATAAGACCAGAATGATACTTTGTGAGAAATGTTTGTTAAGCCCACTCCAGCTCAAAAACACCACTGTAAAGTATTTTCGTCATACCGCCTTGTTTAGTGATACGGGTTATTTTCACATTTAATGCAAAGGTTTGTTCATTTTGGCGGCTTGACCAGATATTTTGAAAATCTTCGGTCTACCACCTAGATCAACCTTTTTCAATTTCAACTAGCCTTCAATGCACTTGCTGATTCGATAAGCTAACTCTAAAAAGCAAAGAGGACAACAAAAAACATAAAGCGATTATCAGAATAGAAGTGTACCGCCCACGAAGCACTAGCCGTACGAAATAGTTTTTGTCTCTTTGTTTGCTCGCCACAATCGATATCTAACTATTACGGGGCCATAAATATTTCAAGAGAATACCGAGAGGGGATCCGGGGGGAGGGGGGAGCTCTTGACTAAAGGGCACTAAGGACGCTGTGTCCCAAGGTGATGGAAACACAAAATCTCTCTCTGGTAGGTTTCAATTTCAACTTCCCCTCTTGGTGTCCATTCGCAGGTGATGATACTTGTATGGACTATTTATGGGATGGGTCCTTCCTGTCTCAGACTAGATTGGGCAACAGAATAATGAGAAACTCCATATTGCAAGGAAGTGTGTTTTTGCTAGTTTGATTTCAGTACCAGAGAGTTTTGTTGTTATTGTTTTTTTTTAAGTTAATGTTTCTTTTTGTTGTTTTTCGGTTCTAGTTTTTGTATTCTGAAGATAGGATATGGCGTATATATAAGAATGTGTAACTGACTTCTTCACAGTCGAGTAAAACATGAACCTCACTATGTACATGAACAGTCCCTGTGCTGCTTAGGAAACAAATGAGAAGTTCACAGTCTAGCGCATATCTATCTAATTATTTAAGAACGGCCGGGATCTCTAACTTTGGCCCGACTGCATATCTGATGAGCCGGTGTGGACGCAGCAATAAAACATCGGGACGGGAATCAATGATGATAGCCTCTATGCCGTGCTGGTCTTCATCAATTGACCCACTTAACAATTATCATTTCTATCGCGGGCATGGCCACTGGGCTCGGTGAGGCTTGCCAGTCAGTCCAGCAGGTAGCGCTCTCGGCTGAAGAGAAGGAGACCAGCAAGGGATTCTTGGGGGTCCCAGAGAAGGAGACCACAAGCTAGCTTATGTTCGGGTCAGAAGAGACGATCAGCATTCGAATCTGAGGTGTCCTAATCACATATCGCAGGCTCTACCGACGACACTTTGTTTGATGATGCTTATCGTCCAACGTCAGCCCTATACGGACTATACTGTGGACGGGCCGCAAAACTAACGCCTGACAAGTTTACCTGCTGTCACACAAAGACAGTGCGGGGAATAAGACTCTGTCTCAGCCAGTCATTTTAAACTGACACCGGCCCAACCAGTAGTGGAGGAAGTTGCTAGAGCGGGGTTTGAACCACGGACATCTGCATCGAAAATGGATGTTCTACCCCAGGACTGACAAGTCCCCTCCCCACGCACACACACACATTTCTTTATAACAGTGTCTTTCTCTGATGTTTGACACAATCCACGAGGAAAATCACAGGCTGCACGTTTCTAACATGACATAGAGCGGATGTTCTTAGCTAATGTGCTGCTCCGAGCAAATGGGGGAGATTTTTTCCCCTCTAGGAATTATTGATTGCCAAGCTCTATTTTAAACCGCCATTTTCCAACAATTTCTCGACATCAATGTATGCTTTTAAGCCTCGGTTTTCCCCAGACGTCCATATTCTTTACAGCCACGCAACTAGGTTTAAGGAAACATAATGTTCGAATTTTGGGGGGCTTTTTTTTTTTAATCAATATAGTCGTTAACGGATTGCCTATACACATGATTGGTGCAGAGTTTTGGAAGGACAGAGAGAGAGAGAGAGAGAGAGAGAGAGAGAGAGAGAGAGAGAGAAAGGGATGCGAGGGGGAGAGAGAGAGAGAGAGAGAGAGAGAGAGAGAAAGGGGGGGGGAGGAAGGATGCAAGGGGAATCGGGCACAGAGACAGAAAGTCCGACAGACACATAGACATATGGGAAAAAGTAAAGAGAGCCAGTCAGAGACAGACAGGCAGACAGTTTTGTTTCCTATGAACTAGATAGGAAATGATATACTTCTTGCGGCATGTGAGATTTCAGGGAACATTCAAAGAGAGAGCCAAAGCTCAACACTCGAACCACCACCCACAGGCACTGATTCATACCGACAAGACCCCCGGAGAACCAAGGAAAATTTGAGAAAAAAGAAAAAAAAAAAACCTAAAGACCCGATAAGGCTTGAAATGACACCATAAAAGACCCGAGAAGACCCCTAAAGACTCAAGACTTGAAATGACACCTTAAAAGACCCTAGACTTGAAATGACACCTTAAAAGACCCAAGACTTGAAATGACACCTTAAAAGGCCCAAGACTTGAAATGACACCTTAAAAGGCCCAAGACTTGAAAAGACACCATAAAAGGTCCGAGAAGATCCAAAAAGGACCCGAAGAGACAGGTTACATTCAGAGAACACTTCAATCCGATGAGGTCCGATTCATGTCTTGTTCACGGCTCCCAGTATTTATCTACGATGTCAGCTCGGCTGTGTAGCCTTTATTTTCATCGTTCTGTTTGTGACAAATACATGTAAATAAATAAACCATACATGTATGTCTTTTCGGATCTTTAATGTCTTTTCGTAGTTCCTCGGGTGTTTTCGGGTCTTCTCGGTAAAAATAAATACCGCCGATTCCGTACCCTCACCGGGGCAAATACTAAAGAACGGGCGAGTTACATTTATAAAATCTAAACTTAAAAAAAAAATTTGATTCGCTCCCCATTTGCGATGACCACCACCTTCTACTTAATGTAAACAAAACAAAAAAGATAGTCGTTATTTTCAGGAAAAGCAATAACCGCCACGCAATATTTTAAAATAGAAGGGCCAAGAAGTTGAAAAAGTGACAAACTATGGATACTTAAGGCATCCCCATGCTTCATTTGCTTGATCAAAGGGGTGTATAGCCTTAATCTTTTCACTATCGAGAGGGTTATGATCATCATGTTATACAAAGCGACACTGCTCAGTCTTATCTCGTTTTGACTTAAGGGTGGGTGCGGGAATACAAAAGTTTCCGACAACGCAAAAATAAACAATGTTCTCAAAAAGGTCTATAAATATGTAGCGTTATATGGCGTATCAAAAGTACTTGTTAAAAGACCCAAAGCATAATATCGTTATACAGTTAATTCTGTCCAACAGTCTGGCAAATTAAGACATCTGAAGACCAGAACTGACGGATAATTCAAAAATCATGTATGCCATTATTCTATACGTCTACAGCACCGTAAAACGGTTGGATTATACAGTAATGTATCTTCACGAGTTCTATATCATGCCGTCTTTCTGTAATCTGCGATATGTTTTGTCTCTATTACTGCGTGACCATAAGCAGTGTAATATTTAGTATTTTTATTTAATCTATATACATAAAAATGTTATATTCCTACCCAGCATATCGATATACTTTTACACCGTTGTTCTTTTTTTTTGTTTAATAATAATTACTGTGCAACCAGTGTAGTGTTAAATATTCTGATACACACAATGTAATTTCTCAACAAGCTGTTTTTAATTGAGCAGTGTAGACTTGTACAACGACACCAGTTTATAACAGCGTGCCAGACCAGCAGAACTTTCCTATACTAATAAAACGCTTCCATTTCCAGGTTTGACGCCATTTGAGGATCTAGGTCTGGATCAGGCATGAGATTAAGGTTTTCTAACTGGTAATTCTTCAAATACTCTCACACAATGAATAAGGAGATTTGGACTTAAGAATTTTCCTCTTCCACTGGAGGGAAAAACGCGTTGTAAATTAAAAATACTTCTTATAGGTGGAGTATAGGTCCGATGCTGTTTAAAAATACAAGCAACTTCAATAACAGCTTTTTTTTTTTTTTTTTTTTTGCTGGCTTCTTAACGTCGAACGCAAGCAACTGGCAATATCGCGGACGAGTCTCGAAACTAAAGTCTGAAAATGTGTGGCTTCTGCCACAGAGAAACAGCGTGGATGAAAAGAATTCTAACTCAGTCGGTACCAATACTTATCTCGACCTTTACGGAACAACGCAACTTTTTCAGAGTTTTCGGTGTTTGAACCCGAGACCTCTTAATAAAAAAACAGACGTTCTACAGACTGAGCTAGCTGTCCCCAGCACTGCCTGTCCGCAGAGGTTGACAATCGTAGAGGGGGAGTAGGTGAGCCCTTCCCCTACGCCACAAGCATTCCAAACATGCCCGCGAGTACAGCTGGGACATACCATCCCTACCCACAGAAGACACCCGACCCCCGGAATGACGTCAAACCGACAGGAAACCAGGGAGAACACAAGAAAAAACCCGGAGGCACACAAAAATGGCCAGACCCACAAACAGCTTACATTATGTTTGAGCAGAGGATCTAGCAAGGGACTTGTTCTGTCAAAGAGTTTACACGACTGTATCTCTAATGACTGTCTTTCTCCCAATGAACTAATATCATAGTGTGTTAGATATTGGGTCGAGGATACATAAGACTGGCAGCAATAGCAACAAGTCATAAGAAACTACTTTAAAAATGTAATAAGACATATGTTGTGACTTTCATGAGGTTAACGTTCCTTCTGAGATCAAACGTTGATGGACAGTGTTATACCGTGATACAGCTTATCACCTCAAGGGGATTACAGGATTGTCTGCCCATTACATTCTAAGTCGGGCACAGAGGGTTTGGGAATAATCGAAGAGAGGGGAAGGGAGAGCAACCACAAAAAAAAAAAAAAACACCGACATAAAAAATCAAAGAAATATTTAGAGCGATGAAGAAGGAAATTACAATCACGTTTCGATACTCCAACAAATTTAACCAGAAAAAGGCGCGTGACCTATTCTCAAATGTTTTTGTTGTTTTTTTTTATGAGTCGGTGGTAGTGGTGGGTGTGTCTGTAGTTGTTGTTGGTGTTGTTGTTGTTGTTGTTGTTTTTGTTGTTGTTGTTGTTGTTGTTGTTATTATTGTTGTTGTTGTTGTTATTGTTGTTGTTGTTGCTGCTGCTGCTGCTGTTGCTATTTGTTTGTTGTCGGGTTGTTGTTTTTTTTCACTGGGGAAAGGATTGAGATTTTTAAAAAAATTTAAAAAAACATCTCGCAGCACTACGGAGACAGTGAGGCGCACGCAAAAACCCTAGGACTTGGGGTAGGATGCACATACAGAACGTAGCTTGCATCTCGTCGTAACAATATAAGAATAAGAAAGCTTACGACAAAACGTAAGTTACGTTATGTTTGTGCATTCTACCCATGGACTTGAAGCCACGGAGCAAATTCAATCCACAGATCTATAGTAATCCCCCCCCCCTCCTCTCATTAGTCGCGTCTCTCTCATCCCAGCTGCGTGTAGTAACTCGCGCATCTTTTCGTCATTCATTTACAAAAGAAAATGTCCTGACCCATAACCGCGCCTGGGAAGCTTCCTTCTTTTTTTTTCTTCTCGCCTTATTCATGGTTAGAATAGCTGGCTCAGTATCTGTTCTGTCTGCTGCCTTGGTTCTCTTTCTATCAGTACATGTCATACAGATGTAAAAATACCAACCCTGTAGGAAGATTCAATGAATCTAATGTATAGATTGTATAATGTGTTCTGTTTCTAGGCACCGCCAAATCAGATGAGTTTGGACCAGTGACCTAATAAGCTAGACGGGCTAATGTCCTAGAAATAGAACACATTATACAATCTATACATTAGATTCATTGAATCTTCCTACAGGGTTGGTATTTTTACATCTGTATGACATGTACTGATAGAAAGAGAACCAAGGCAGTATCTCATACACACACACATGATTGTAATAGTAATAGAATAGTTGATTAGATGGTTGATTTGTTTGTTTCTTTGCCACAACTGTTGTGATGAAGCCATTAAAGGCGAAACGTTTACGTGTATTTTTCTACCTCTAGTTGTGTTTGATTTATTGTGTTCCTCAGTTGATAAGTTGTGCGTATTCCTCTTTTTATTATTATATTACTCTTGCTTGAGTGATAGAACTTTGCAAGTTGGCTGGTTCATCAATCAACTGAACGACTGGCATGTTGCGTATTTTTCTTTATGGATAATCCGCCTTAGATTTAGGAATTTTGACCACAGGAATGCTAGTCATTGATCGAATTGTTGTTTAGTTGATAAAGTGGTTGGTCATTCTTTGCTCTAGTAAGCGCGTAGGTGTGAAGTAAGTGGGTTGGTCGATATAACAATTAAATGATCAAAGCTTGTTGCATGAGATCTAATTAAACGCTCTTCACATTGCCTCTCACGCTAGAGCGGATTCAACCAATACGGCGAGTCAAGGTGTGAGCACAGTGGATTCACCTTGGTTCACCAAACATCTGGGGGCTAACTGGCTCAAGTAGTAAAGCGTTGGTCTGAAGATCGGAAGATCCGCAGTTAGAATCCCACGATTGGTCAAATACGTATTTGTCCGATTTCGTCTCTGCTGGCAGAGACTAGAGTCCAGATCTCCCCGCCCGTCTCGTGTGTGGCAGCGCCCAAAATTGCCAGACTTCAGTTTTGGGCCCGTCCATAATATACATGTAGCATGTATAGTGCTGACACTGGATGTTAAGCAACAGATCCACCTTACATCTCAACCTTTTTTACCTTGACAAACGGATTAACCGTGAAAGAGACAGACAGAGACAGAGAGAGAGAGAGAGAGAGTCAGAGAGAGAGAGAGAGAGAGAGAGAGAGAGAGAGAGAGAGAGAGAGACAGACAGACAGACAGACAGACAGACAGACAGAGAGAGAGAGACAGAATAGAGAAGGAGAGAGAGACAGAGAGAGGGAGGGAAATAGAGAGGCAGAGAGGGTCACAGACAGAGACGGAGAGAAAGACGGAGAGAGAGTCAGAAAGAAGAAGACGGACAGATAGACAGATAGGGAGGGAGGAAAGAAAGGCAGAGGAGACTGACAGTTTTAAACGGTGACTGAGTGCGAGACAGAACTCATCCATTATTTCAGCAGTCCAGAAGTCTAGAACAAGTTAAAAAAAAAAAAAAAAAACCTAATCCATGTGGGACGGGACGATTCTGTACGCCGCTTGCTCTGAATGAAACTCGGGGGCTTCTCTGGAGCAAATCCTGGAGAACAAGAAAAGACGAGCTCCAGTTTTCTAAGTGAGCGCTTTTTCTGTAGTGTCTCGCCCAGGCAGGGATGTCTTGTGCCAATGTTTGCTCACCACACACTTGTTAGTTCAGCTCTCACACCCGCCTGTTACAATAATGTATTCCGTACTGGCGCTGTGTACTTAAGTGTCCCGCTCACTTCTTAATCCGCAATTTGTTGGTTGGTTCGTTAGTTGTTGGGTTAGTTTCTCCACGGCCAATGCTCGTGATTTGGTAAATCCCATATCTCATAGATGGGTCCGACAGTAAATTGGGTTGGTTTAACGTCCAACGTCAGTCTTGTGCTGGCACAAACGAGACAGGGCGGGGATACCATAATTCCAGTCTCCCAGTAGGGGTCAAAATCGCTAGGGCTCGAACCATGGACCTCCTGCGTAGGAAGCCGATGTTTTACCCCAGGCCCCAAGACTGACGTGTGACAATTGTATATGCTGCCACATAGGAAACAGGGCGGCTAGACCTGGACTCTATTCAGCCGGTCACATTATACTGACACCAAGTCAAACTGTGATAGTTCAGGGGACGAAATCAGACAAAACTGTTTTGCTGATTGTGGGATTTGAACAGCGGATCTTCCGATCTGGAGACCAACGCTTTGCCACTTGAGCCAGAAGTATCTTAGTGGGGGTTTTGCGTTGATATGATGATGATGATGATGATGATGATGATGATGATGATGATGATGATGATGATGATGATGATGATGATGATGATGATGAACATACGTTTGCAAAAGAGTGGTTGTGGGCGTAGACACGAATAACTATGTGTCGCGGTCGATGAAAGACTGTAGTAGCTGCGTCAGTTTTTATATTGTTTGCCCAAACACAAAGTTTTGATGTCAGGTTCCGTTGTATAAACTGGCTATTGATTGTTCACAATTACACACCAGCCGCTTGATAAGTTAACAATCGTGTTTCATGCTCGCAATTCAACCTAAGACACTAGATTCGATTTTTTTTTTCACTTTTGAAAAAAAAAGGGGGGGGGGTAGATAAATAGAGTGGGAGGGGGTGAAGGAGGGAGATAGATAAATAGAGAGAGGGGGTGGATGATGGAGATAGATAGATAGAGAGACTGGAGGGGGAGAATGGGAGAGAAAAATGGATATAGTCTGTGGATTGTGCCAATCTGATTCCTCAGACCGGCAGAGTTCACACGGACGGTGGGGACACCAAACAAATGGTTTGGCTTGCTAGCTTGAAAACAACAATAAACAAAGAATAAAACGCTCGAAAAAGCCGAATGCTCCGTTTTTCCATTGAGCCGTTCAAACGCTGTTATTACGTGTTAACTACAAAATTAATGGTACCACAAACTTATTGTCTTGTAGATTATTTGCGCCAGTCGAATGCTTTGGCAAATAAATTTATAATAAGGGTGTTAACTTCATTTCGTTTATTCTCATTTGGTTTCCAAACTTTATTATTATCAGAAACGCGTATAGTTTTTAGAGAGAGGGGGAGAGGGAGAGGAAGAGAGAGAGAGTGAGTGAGTGAGTGAGAGAGGGAGAGAGAGAGAGAGATAAAGACAGACAGAGAGAGATTAACATGTGAGAGAAAAAAAAGAGCAGAAAAAGGAAAATACAGAGGAAGAGAGAGGAGGAGGAAGTGAGAGAGAGAGTTGAGTTGACGTGAAAGCATAGGACAATTTTAAAAAACGTCAACTACATACATGTACAGTAGAGCAGCGGTGAACCTTTTTAGAATTATATAACCTTGAGAGAACCTGTTCAAGCTCTGAACAGACAAGAATCGCCAGAATCCATATGGTTTGGAAGCAACAGGCGACACATTTCCAGATAAGATAGAGATGTGCTCTCCGCGCATATATACCCACAGGTTGTACGGATTGATTTACTCTCTGCTAGGGAGAAGGGGCCGCTGCTCATTGAGGAGGGAGGAAGGAATAAATTGGAGGGTCCGTGTTAAACACTTCCCGGACAAGTGTTCTATTTGCCCCCAGCGCCAACCTTTGGTACGGAGACTGGTGAAAATTAGACGGCCTTCACCTAGTTAACCGTGATCGGACTCGGAGTTGCTTACCACTGAGACCTTCACTCCCCCCCCCCACCCCCCACCCCCTAATAAAAATAATAATAATAATAAAATTATTTACCTGTCGCGACACACACACGTATGAAGAATCGTCTGATGGATCGACTTGTTAAAAATCGCGTTGGCATTTATAACCTTGATGGTATGAGAATGGGCGGCCTACACATATTATAAAATTTAGGAGCCGATTTAAAGAAAAAAAAATACCCGATCCAATAATCACCCCAAAATTATATGCACTTTCAAGACCAAATAATCGCTCCCTTTCCATGACAACAAGGTTAGAAAGCGTTTACTATTGATATTTTCCCCAATCCATACTAAAAAGTTCAACGCGCATGAGAATTATACCTACCCTGTCCCGATTCTATCGAATTAAGATAATTTTCCCCAAAAACACGCCGCCATATGGCACAGCTTGTGCACATTAATTTACTCGGAAAGACAATGGATGCTGTTTGTATACTTCAGGGGGCTATTTGTGCTTCTGTGAACTCCATACTCTGTGGTGGGCTCAGTTGGTAGATAGCGCGATTCTTATCGGAAAGGTGCGGTCTCAAATTCCGACCAGGTTGTCAGACTTTCTCTTGGGACTCATACCTTCATATTATACTAACGGTTTCTGGTGTTTGGCGTAATGGAACCAACCGACCAAAATTCTTCACATGGAAAGAAAAAGGGTCAACTACATCGGAAAAAAAATGAAATTGAAAGACACACACACATCATTAGGAAGGCTGCAGATAGCTCAGTTGGTAGCACTCTGGGCTAAAGAGCAAGAGATGAAAGGTTCGAATCTCTGCTGTAATCACGCCTTTTCTAAAAAAATTATTTCAGAAACCTTGGGAACTAAAACTGACATAGACTACAAAGACATTGACAATGGGAGAAGTTAACCGGACAATACAAATTTAATTTAACGGATGTTATTATGTTATTTCGTTATAATTCAGAGCTAACGAAATGTATCCCTCAAGTATGTGCCTTACAGACAGGATTGTGTCGCGGGCCTGGCAAGATATCTCTGACAAACAGACGACAGGCTAGTTGAAAGTTCTATAACAGCCGTGACTATGTTACACACGGACCGAGAATCAAGCATAGAGAAACGCATATGCTCAGTGCATCACTGATCACCACCGAAAGAATTTAGACCAACAAAACACTCATCAAATAAGTAAATTTAAAACACGCAACATTTACAGTTGTTCCACCCACAGTTAGAGTCAAATTATTATTTCAATTTTTTAACATCTTGACTTCAGGAAGCGCGTAAAACTGCAAATTCACATAACCAAAAGCACACCTGTGATATCCAAACGACGATACAGAAATAAGTAATATATCCACTAGAAATCCACCCCTATGCACCGGGAACTCGGAGGCAAATTGTAAACTTGATCAGAGACAAACAACTTGAATCCTGGAGGATGAACGTGCACTTTTGTTCTCGTGACACTTGAGGACAGGCTGGTTCACAGTAAAAGTTTACTCGGTTTTTTCTTGGAAGTATTGAAGGCACATCACTAGAAGGTTAGATCTATCTATTCTGTCACCAGGTGCATGGCGGGGAGATGAGGCACAGGGAAAGAGAGGGAGGGGGTGAGAGACAGACATACAGACAGACAAACAGACAGAGAGGTAGGAAGGGAGAAAGACACGGAAAACAAGAAAAAGAGGGAGGGAAAAAGTGAGAGAGAGAGAGAGAGATCTAACCTAGAGATACTGATAGAAATTAGCCTGGTGATCGACTAGTCTGTGGTACAGAGCAGACGGCAGTCCCAAACACGGTAAGAGAGAGAGAGAGAGAGAGAGAGAGAGAGAGAGAGAGAGAGAGAGAGAGAAAGAGAGAAGATCTCTGGTGGCACTCACCCACAACAATTGGATCCATGTCTGTCACACGCTCCACAGTGAGCGATGAGAAAAAAGGGGGGGAGGGGGGGGGGGGAGGATCCATGTCTGTCACACGCTCCACAGTGAAGCGCTTGGGCGGGGGGGGGGGGGGGGGGGGGGGGGGGGGGTATGGTATGTAGGTAGAGAAAGAAAATAATACCAGTCTAGCGGCAAAACGCTCTAAACACGATCCGTCCCTGCATTTCATTCAACATTGGATGTTCTATAGGCACAGGTGAAAACTTAACACGTCAAAACGTGATAAACTCTTTTGAAAACTACGGTCAAAAACAGTTTGTTTTAAAAAGCATAGTTCAAGCAACCCAAAACAATTCATTTTTTTCCGAAATGGTCAAAAGGGATGTATCTCATTTTGCTGCAAAACTTTTCTTAAGGAGGCACCGACAGGTGTAGGGGAGGCACAAGGGGCGGAAAGAGAAAAGAGTTTGGGTACTAGTTTAGCAGGGACAAAAAAAGATGAGGAAGAGAAGAGTGGGAGATGGATATTAATGAGATTTAAAAAATGGACAGAGACAAAGATAGGTATAGAGAGAGGAAGGGAAATGGAAAAACTTATTGGAGTCGACAATAGACACTAGAGATTTATTATTATAAACCACGTTGCAGGCTGTGAATCATCACCCTCTGTGTCAATGTAGGCCTACTTGAAATGTTGAAAGGCTTGAAATAAACCAAACGGCAGTATAGAAGCGGTGAGGGAGGGAGAGAGGGGGGGGGAGAGAAACACACAGACAGAGACAGTGACAGAGAAACAGAGAAAGAGACAGTGACAGAGAGACACAGAGAGGATGTGAGAAGGAAAGAGACAGACTGATACACACACACATAGAGATCCAGGTGAGTGATAAAGTAAAAGTTGAGATGTGATGCGAGAGATGGGACATGGAGACAGACGAGGTTCTACCGAATAAGAAACAAACGGAGGTGAGATCGTCAACGATCATAACGTACACGATTCGTGTGTGACACATGAGGTGAGATGCAAACAATGTGTAAGGTGGGCATGGCTATATGGGGTATTTCAAACAGGGATGCCTGTCTACTATCCTGCCTTAATATCTCTTAAGAAGGTAACAGGTGGCCAGACATGCATATGGTAAGCCCGTCTGTGTCACCAAACATTCAATATGATTACACGTATATGTGGTGTCTGTTCAGCTACAGCTTATTTGTCTGTTTACCACTCAATAGATGTGGTGATTTTCTGCATCTATGTCTCGGTCTTTCCCTTTCTATATTTCTCTTTTTGTATCTATCACTTATTATCATTCAGTCCTCTCTCTCTATCTCTATCTCTCTCCCTTCTGTGAGTAAGAATCACTGTCTGTTAACTTAATTCTTTCTGTGTCTCTTTGACTGTATATCTCTACCGGTCTATTGGTCTCCACATCTTTATTTATTTATTTTTTTTTGCGAGTCTATCTTTTCACCTCTCTCAGCCATTTCAACCTCCCTCTCTCTTTTTCTCTCTATCTCTCTCACGATCGGGAGGTCCGCAGTTGGAATCCCACGATCAGTCTTTTTTTTTATTTTTTCACCGGTTTCCTTGTAATTGGATGAGTCGGTTTCAGTCTAAAGTGACCAGCTGAGACATGAGTCATGGTATTCTGCCTGGTATCCTGACTCGTGTGTGACAGCGCATTGAAATTGTCAGACGTCAGTCTTGGGGCCCGTCCACAATATAGCCAATAAAGTGCTGAAGTCGGATGTTAAACCAACTCAAATTATCTCTCTCTCTCTCACTCTCTCACTCTCTCTCTCCCTCTCTCTCTCTCCCTCCCTCTTGCTCTCTCTCTCTCTCTCTGTCTCTCTCCCCCTGTCTCTCAAACTCTCTGTTTCACGACTCCTGTAGTAGTCCCTGGAGCACCCTTCACAGCTACCACTAATTTCTCTCCCCAGCCCCGGTAGATAAGTGGTTACCAGCGACAGATGCGCCTCTGCCTCATCTATCCATTGATTTTCTTTTAAGCCAATTCTCTTACTGCAGGCACCCTGACGTATCGGGACAAAGCAAGGCCACATAGTACCTTCGCAGCCAGTGCATTTGTCAGTATCAAAGAATAAGTTGTTGAGTTTTTTTAACGTTCAACGTCCAACGTCAGCACTATATAGGCTATATTGTGGGTGGGCCCCAAGACTGAAGTCTGACAATTTCTTGCGCTGCCACAGACGAGACAGGGCGGGGATACCATGACTCCTGTGTCAGCCGGTCACATTAAACTGACACTGACCCAACCAGGAGGGGGCGAAATCGACAGGTCTTGAACCACGGACCTCCTGCGTCGGAAGCCGATGTTCTACCCAAGGCTACCGCGCCTCCCAAGAGCAAATAAGACAAGTAAAATTTAAAGCTATGTGTGACAGGTGTTCAGGTCTCTAGAATCCCGTAAAGACTTCTCATACTGACAAGGGGGAATTGGTCGAGAATCAAACTTCACACCTCTTTCTTGTCAGCCTAGAGCATTAATCGCCTGAAAATTCGGCATAACCCACACCTCTTCACCTCCCAAGCCCATTTTTATTCTAAATGGGCTTGGTTTGATTAACAGTTTCGAAGCCTGACCTATTGCAATAAGCGACATAATTATACAAGTCACATTGCATCCACAATTATAGAATACGCGTACTGAAAAATAGTATCAATTTGCAGTTATAATAAATGTAATTTAAAAAAAAAAGAAGATATAAAATATAAATTATGTTTGAATATATTAATAACATATCTCTTTCTTTTTCCTTTTTTAAGGAGAGAGAAAGGCCGGACTGAAAACAAAGCGAGAAAAAACGTCGAGGTGAGGATCATTAAGGCTTCCGGTATAGCGTGTCCACCCCCTGAGGTCCAGTAGACGAGTACACCGGTACCTGTGGAATTAGCGAGGCCGGTCACATAGAACCGGACCGGAACCGGCGGGTCCCCCGGGAACACTGCTATTACCGGCAGCCCGTGGACCGCCGGGGACCGGGACACTCGCTGGGCCCGCAGGCGGCTCGAACGGACTATCTACCATGGCGGGATCGATTTTACCGCCTCCTAAACATTGTTGATATTTTGTTAAATATGGTTAAGGTGAGGCGAGAGTAGCTCAGTGACCAGAGCAAAGCGGTTTCAATCAAAAGGTCTGTGGTTCAATTACTCGCTCGGCCCGTATGATTTCCTTCTGGTTGGGTCGATGCCAAAATAATGTGACCGGCAGAGACAACCTGGGCTTAAGGTCGCATTGAGAATTCACAGAGCGATGTCAAGCTAGTAGAGGCCTACATGTGGATATGGGCAACACCTTAGTTCCAGAAAGGATGTATTGTTTTTAAGCAAGATTTAGTTTTATCAAATGCCAAAAAAAAGGGACTGACCAAAAGGGTAAAGTAATAAGGAATAAGGCGGCCCGGTGGAGGATCGCACCCACCCAGTTGAAAGGCGCGTGCTCTAATGTTGAGCCACTTTGTCCTACATCTTTAAAGAATATAAATATAATGCATCCCCATTGAGACCAGAAGAAAGGCAAATATATTCTTTATACAACGACACAACAAATATCCTTGGGGCAAAGGCATCTTAATAACTGATTCATTAAAAGCACAAGTCGATCACATTCTCAATCTCATTTCTATATCATTGTGTGTGTCTCAGTGCGTTTTTTTTTTATTATTCGTTGCCCTTTCCCGGTAATCTTATTTTCCTTCACCATAAAAATCACTTTGTAGGAAGTTAACCGATAACAACAGTTTTTCCTGTATAGAAACCTTTTCTTCCATCCTTCAATATCGAACACAATGAAAATCACTTTGCACGAAGTAAACCAATAGTAACAGTTTTTCCTGTATTGAATTCGATTCTTACATCTAGGACATAAACAGGTTGTTCTTTCTGGCCGAATCCTCTGGAATGAAAATGTCCCCGAAAGATCAGGGACTGAGTCTTGAGGAAATCTGATCAGATCAAAGCTG
>RQTK01000245.1:178263-202271 GCA_003991915.1 Elysia chlorotica
GGGTGACACCGTGAGTAAGGAGGGGGTGGGGGGAAGGTGAGGGAGGGGGAATGGAGTGTTGTGTGGAAGAGACAGAGGGAGAGGGAGATGATGGGAATTGGATAAATTGGAAAAGATAGAGGCGTTGCCAAGAAAGAAAGGAAGGAAGAAAGAAAGAGCGAGAGAGAGAAAGAGAGAGAGAGAGAGAGAGAGAGAGAGAGAGGGAGAGAGAGAGGAGGGGGGAAAAGGAGGGGTGAGGGGTTGAAATCAGGAGAGATAATGTAAACAGAGAAGGGTAAAGAGTGAGGGGGTGGAGAGAAGAAGGTAAAGAGAGAGAGGCTGATAGATGGGGAGATTTGAGATAAAAGGAGAGATATTGAGAGAGAGACAGGCATACAGACAGAGGGAAAGGCAGAGAGAGAGATAGACAGAGACAGAGACAGAGACAGAGACAGAGATACAGAGAGATAAAGACAGACTGTAAAAACTGAATTCCTGCCCTCCGGCCATCGTGTCCAGCCAGCCCAGACTGTGAGGGCCATCAAAACTTATCCTACAATCACATTCAATTTGGTGCCTGTCCAAACCGTCCGCACATTCCCACGATGGGGCGTAGAGGTCGCCACCCTGACACACTTCCAAAAACAACAACAACAACAAAAAAGAAGAATGTCGTGTTTTTAAACCGCTGCATTGGCGTGATTCTTAGCTCCCATTGTCAATTAAAGATTTGTTTCTTCTGTTCAGAATTGCTGTAGGCATATTTGTTGTTGTTTTGTTATTTATTTGTTTGTTTTCTTATGTTTATTTTTTAATAGCGCGAAATTGTTCACTGATCTTAAACATTTCACTTGAAGCAAAAGAGGGGAAGGATTTCTAGTAAATTTTTGAATTCTTACAAGTCAGAATAAAAAGGAATGGTGTTAACTGCATTTCAACTGCTATTGTAATTCATGTTAAGGCTCCATTACTGTGAATTCGTCATTAGATCAGTTTTGAGAATCGAGGCGATTATGAAGATATCAATTGAGGCAATTCTTCCACAGATTAGTCTATTGACATAATCATTGTACATTGTTTCCAATGACTTGTGATGCCTTGTTGAACAATAGATTTACAGACGCCGCATTCTTTCTCGCTATAATTGTGAAAATGTGAAAACTGAAATAATGATAGGTCTCGTTATGGCATTCAATATTTAAAGGTTTAAAAAAGCTAACCTTGACATGTTGTCAATCGTGCGGGCTATTTCAAAGCCTGATTCTAGAATGACGTCAAGAGTCTGGCCTTAATTGTAAGAGTGTTATGCTGGGATCCCACCACTATCACAGCTTTGCCCATACGTCGCGAGTGGTGATAGTATCATCAGTTCAATGCAATGGTTGCAGTCTTCATCCTTTCACTTGCCCATACGCCGCGAATGGTGATAGTATCATCAGTTCAATGCAATGACTGCAGTCTTAATCCTTTCACTTGCCCATACGCCGCGAGTGGTGATAGTATCATCGGTTCAATGCAATGGTTGCAGTCTTAATCCTTTCACTTGCCCATACGCCGCGAGTGGCGATAGTATCATTGGTTCAATGCAATGGTTGCAGTCTTAATCCTTTCACTGAGACTATTTGTTTGTCTGACATAGCCCGTACATTACAAGGGCACTTAGGTGTCCGTCTGGTAATCATTGGCTTCATTACGGAGAAGCTCGGATTTGCTGTCCTGCTCATTTTTCCTCTCTATTTTTTCTTGATAATTTAACTAATGGTCTAAATTGTCGAGCATTTTATAAGAGGAAAGATTAAAAATGTGTCTTACCTGTTTTGAATTTAATTTACGCAGGCGGTTGGAGAGAGAGAGAGAGAGAGAGAGAGAGAGAGAGAGAGGAGAGAAAAGCAGAGAAAAGAGAAAGAGAGAGAGAGAGAGAGAGAGAGAGAGAGAGAGAGAGAGAGAGAGAGAGAGAGAGAGAGAGAGATGGAGAGAAAAGCAGAAAGAGAGAGAGAGAGAGAGAGAGAGAGAGAGAGAAAGAGACTGAGATAGGGAACGACTGTCTGCTTAGGTTGCGCCACAGGCATTCCGATACTAATCTATTAAAACTTTTGCGCAGCAGATGATGGTGGAAAATTCTACCAATCAGCTGAATTTTTATACCCATTAATGTGAACTTATTTCTCGCCTGGAGCGGAGTCTGCTTGGCTGTCTGCTGTCTGTCTCCCAGCGTTTAGCTGCTCTATACGCACGTGACGAGCTGACCAAACAGCGAGCATGACTGTGTATGAATGCAAAGCAGGATCCTTTGACATAAATATGCGGGGGCCACGCTTCGGGGGAAAAAGTACCATTAAATCATGAGTACGACCGATAACAACATTGCAGGTTGCATATAGGATAGGAATGTTCAATGTTTAAAAAAAAACAGAAACTAGCATGGTGGGGTTCCTTCAAACAAATTGAATCAAGTTAGAGGAAAAGAGAAGAATAGGGTTGATGTCTTTCTAACATAAGTCACATGATGCTTGTAAGCCGGCGCGAGCAAAAAGGTACATTTATATTTAGACATAATAAAAACATAATATCTGCTTGCGCACTTTAAAGACTAGAACAAAGCGCACTCCGAGTTCGTGTGTTCTAAGTAAGTTCCGTTACTCTCATTAAATCCATATACCTAATAGTGTAGCTGCGCTAGTTATGTTCTCAATTAGTAAAAAGCATAAACGTTCGAATGTTTATCAAGACCAGCTGAACTTCCAATTTGAACCATTATGATTTATTTATGTCCAACTCTGCGATTCATTAACTCTGATCTTTCCTCATAAGGTGGCGAACTGGCTCAACTGGTAGAGCTTTGTTCTCCAAAACGGGAGGTCCGCCGTTCAGAAAGCCACGATCGATCAATAATGTTTTAGTCTCATTTCGTTTCCTACTGGTCAAGTCGGTGTCAGTATAACCTAAAGGGTCCAGACCTCCCCGCCCTGTCTCGTGTATGACAGCACGTAAAATTGTCAGACGTCAGTCTTGGCGACCGCCTACAAAGTAGCCTATTGGTATGCGGTTGGACTTTAAGCAACAGAACAGAACAACAAAACAAACAGAACAAACCTTTCCTTAATCAGTCAAGTCTATTAAAAGTATGTATACACACAACCACTATATTTATCCAGAGACTATAGACCTAGTGAGGCGTTTAGTGAGACGATTCACAAAAACAGCTCACGGTGCCTTTAATACGGGGAGCTAGCGTGACGCATGCTCACTCTATTTCTTCATTGAAGTTGAAGCGGTGAATAATGTTGACACAGAGTGTTTCATAAAGTTTAGAGAATAGATCAACCGCCTTTATTATCTCAGACCTCTCACATTTTAACCCACTCTCTGGCCTAACCCTATATAATAAATGGCGCACATGTGGTACATTGAGAAGAAACGAAGCGCCGTTTTTTTTTTTTCTATCGATCTTAGCACGCATCCTAGCGCTTGCCCGGAGTCATACAGCCAAAGCGCGAGCGCTTGACTACTTTAGTACTTAATTAGCTGTGTACTATGCTACAGGTACCTGTGTCTGTTGCACAGCACCAACAGCCCGGCGACAGCTGAACGGAACTGGAGACACACTAGAGTAGGTCATATCTACTGATGTCAAAGCAATAACAATAGTAAAATAGTGGATATATATTTATATTAATACAGAGAGTGAGAGAGACAGAGGAATAGAAAGAGAGACAGACAAAGATAGACAGAGGGAGGGAGGGAGGGAAGTAGGGAGAAAGAAATAGAGAGACAGAGACAGACAGACAGACAGACAGGCAGGCAGACAGACAGACAGACAGAGCCAGAGAGAGCGAAAGGAGTCTGCCTTAGATAAACCTATCGGGATAGCCTAAAAGTTTATTTTGTCCCCAGTTTATATCTTATGGTGAATGTACAGAAATAATAATTAAAAAAGAAACTGGTGCCTTGGATTAAGTTTACATAAGTTCATAGTTTACCTTTGTCTTCAATGTACATGTTATATAGCTCTGTAGAGAGCAATGCTTAATGTCTTTGTTTTATGTTTCTAAGTTCCTCATGGGGCTACATGGCCATAGTCTGCAGCTATTTCGGTTGAAACAACTATTTTTTCAAAAGGTCATTCCGTGACAAGACCACATTCAGCCAATCTACATAGAGGATTAAAAAAGTGTTTTTATCAGTGGCGGGCTGGTGATGGGCGGGAAAATCGTTGATTTCTTTTGTTTCTGCTGCTAACCAGTTTTTATAGGAAGATTTTCGCTGAGACCACATGATTTCTTTTAAACATCAGAACTACTCCCTTACTGTGCCAGCTAAAATCTCTGAAAACAGTGTGTGGCTGCAATGAGGCGTAGTTACCGTGGAAAAGGTACCAACTTGGATGCTCTTTTCACCTCTGTATTATTTACAAAATCTATATTTTCTTCGGAAATAAGCTTTAAGTCTGACAGGGTTTGGTTTGGTTGGTTGGGTTTTAACGTCCAACGTCAGCAACTTATAGGCTATATCGTGGACGGGCCCCAAGACGGACGTCTGACAATTTTATGTGCTGCCACACACGAGACAGGGTGGGGATACCATGACTCCTGTCTCAGCCGGTCACATTATACTGACACCGACCCAACCAGTAGGGATTGCAACAGCCAGGGTTCGAACTCGGGACCTTTTGCGTCGGAAGCCGATGTTCTACCCCTGGGCCACCGCGCCCCCCAAGTCTGACAGGGAGTAGAAAACAAAATTTTCCCATAACCCAGGATGTTATATCACACAAAATAGAAATACTGTCACCAATAACCTTTCTCTAATGTGTGTGTGAATGTGTGTGTTAGATTTGTGGCGGACGCCAAGTTGCTTTGCAGTGTACATCCTGTGGGTTTCATAACGAATCATAACGAGAGACAGACGCACTAGCAGGGATTGGAACCTAGATCCTCCTTGTTGTCAGTCAGGAGCAGTGGACAAGTACCGGCTGGCTCTGCGTGTTTCCCCATCTTTTAAAAGCTTAATATATACACGCCGAACTGACGCTTATACAGGCCCGCCTCGCCGAGTCACGTTTGGCAGTCGGCGGACGCCACTACTAGTGTTGTATTCAGACTTTGTGATATTGGGACCAAAGGCGGAAAAGAAGACGCTAGGTAAAGAAATCTGCACCGGCGTCCAATCATAGCTCTATTCTAGACAGACGGAGCCAATGAGCGACCAGAAAACCTCGTACCTAATGGGCGTGGCTATGTCATCCGTTACAAACATGTATATCGCAAGGCCTGTTAGGCTGTGCTGAGAGAAACTATACGTCGATTGTATAGAGAGAGAGAAAGAGAGAGAGAGAGAGAGAGAGACAGAGAGACAGAGAGACAGAGACAGAGACAGAGAGACAGAGAGACAGAGACAGAGAGAGACAGAGAGAGAGAGACAGGGAGACAGAGAGAGAGACAGAGACAGACATACCGAAAAATACAATCACAATTATAATTATATTTATTTTGTCGAAAATAAGGAGCTAGTGAGATCAAGTGAGGGGCAGAGAGAGAGAGAGAAATAGAGAGAGAGAGAGGGAGAGAGAGAGAGAGAGAGAGAGAGAGAGAGACAAAGAGAGGGAGTAAGTCAGACAGAAGAACAGATTTAAGACAGACAGCGGAGGCAAGACAAAAGTAAAGAGGAACAAAGAAATGAAAGATATGTTTAACTACAGTCAAGAGAGTACAAAAGGCAAACAGATGAAAACAGCACACAATAAAGCGATAGAGAGAGATAGAGACAGAGACAGATACACAGAGAGAGAAAGAGAGAGACAGAGAGAGAGAGAGAGAGAGAGAGAGAGAGAGAGAAAGAGAAAGGCAGTGTTGTGCTGATCCTCGCCTCCATTCAATCACTCCACCCTAGCGAGTCTGTAATCATGTTACATCTTGTGCTTAGTGTGCGCACCATCAAACACAAAATGTCAGTGAATCGATGGCAGAGTCACAGATATCGGATAAACAAGTTGTATGAAACTAGAACAATTTACAAACGCGACATAAACTTACAATGCAGTCGATCGTTCGGCGCAACCTTTGACTTTTTGAGTAGAGAGGAGCAGGTGCAGTGATGTTTTCCTCACAGCTGTAAACACTGAGCACAGAGGACATGATGATGAGAATTGATAATTTTAGAAAAAGCCCCACGAGTGTTCTTTGTGCTTTGTGCTTTCTTCGGCCTATGGGTTATTGAATTAAAGATGCATGGAAAACAAGGAAGCGTCTTTCTCTGATTTGCGGCAGGATCGGTATTTGAAAAAAAATTGCATGCCTGTATTTGGAAACAGAAGGATCATCACAATAGAAAAAGAGAAGAAAACAAAAACTCAAATTAGAAAAAACACACACACACACACAACATCAACCTTTCTAACAAACTCCTGGAAAAATCTTTTCTCGCTTTCTGACAAAGAAACTTGAAGTCTTTGATTATACATTTTCAATCCCCCAAGTTTTTTGTTGTTTTTTTTTTTTAATCCTAAAACGGAGATAGGGCAACAGCTCAGATCCGAACCTGGGATTGCGAAGAAAGGGGGGGGGGGGGGGGGCTGTTGGGGAGGTGGGGGGGCATTAGTTCGGAAGGCCCGCGGTTCGAATCCAATGAATTTATTTGTCGGTGTCACTATATTGTGACCGGCTGAGACAAGAGTCCTGGTCTCCCCGCCCTGTCTCGTGTGTGGCAGCAGATAAAATTGTCAGACGTCAGTCTTGGGGTCCGTCCACAATATAGCCCTATAGTGCTGACGTCGAACGTTAAACCAAATCAAGTTCACTCATCAGAGCTGATTTGTTCTATCTCCATTGAAACTAAGAAGGAGATGAAATAAAGCAGCTTTTAGAGCGACGATAATTATGTCAAAGAAGGCGAAACAAAGAACACTATCAAAAGTGTGCTGAGTTGAGTTGGTTTAACGTCCAACATCAGCAATATAGAGGCTGTATTTATCAAAGGTGTGCTGAGCTGAGTTCAGTTGGTTTAACGTCCAACATCAGCAATATATAGGCTATATTTATCAAAGGTACACTCGTCTGCTCAGAAAATATCACATTCAAACTACCTCGAGGTACCAGTAGGCTGCTTAGATCGATCCTACTCGCGATACAATACGGCACAGTCATGTGTTAACACTATCAATGCTTATGGTTATTACATTTATTTTACGCCCACGATGCGATTGTAATGCATTATTTCATGATGAATGTGACGAGGGGGAGGATTCACCGCGACTAGTCAAACAATGGGCGACTGCACAGACTGCTATTAATAGAACTGTGGGGACAACTTCAAACACAATGGATGGATACAAAACAGCCATCATAATTACATCGAAGGAACCTGTGGCTGAATTGATACAGTCAAACTGCCTGACAGTGTCGGTTTTCAATGGTGAAGTGGCGCAGTCGGTAGAACGCGTGGCTTCTGATCAGCACATGGCAGGTCTCATCCTCTATCAGATCACCTTGTATTGTGCTAGATGCGTCGGGTGTCCAAGGTAGAATCTGACTAGCTGAAAACGGTTACGGTATTCCTACTCTGTGCGGCAGACTTAAGTCCCGGTTAGCTAGTGGACGGTGCAGCTCTGTCACACCACAGGTTTCTTTCTTTTTTTTTCTTTTGAATATACGTCAACAGCAATTTGGTTGAAAACACATATGACTACGAACAAAGTTGTTTGTTGTTGTTGTTGAGGTGGCTTTTGTTACAATATTTTTGTTGCTCTGTTTTTTGTTGTTTGTTTGTTTGTTTTTTGACGTGTTGAAAATGTACTTTGCTTTTTTTTTTTTGTTTAATAAAGTTCTAAATTTTCTAATGCTTGCAGTGATTTAGTGCGTCTATGGGTTCAGTGTGGGTTCATAGTGTTATTTCCTGCTTGCGAGGTGTTATTTTATTTCCATCTGGCTTCTTGTTGAAAACATGACTGCCAGATTCACGTATAGTCGTTACCTAGGCAACTTTAAAAAGATGCTTGGTTTCTTTGGTGGTTGGTTTCTTCACTCAACGGGGTCTTATCGCGTATATGTCCTTGTATGAGGTGAGGCAGGCATATTGTTTGGAAGGTAAAAAGCTGAAGTGCTTTGTATTCAAATCTGCACATTATTAATTTTTTACTCTTTTTTTTTTTTTGTTCCAAAGATATGAATTTTGAAAAAAACACTACAAATAGTGCAGTTTGAGCATGCCTCGCAAACTTCAATCGTCACACTCTAAACTATAGCAGGGTGAAGTTTGACAACTCCACTTGCAGCCATAGAAACACGGAGCGGGGATTTCCGATACTAGTACAATGCACTTGTGCCTAATCACTGGTCACATTCTACTGACCACGACCCCGGCCGTCTGATCGAGATTCGGAGCCGGGACCTTATGCCTTGATTGAGTAGTTGAACCGCATGTCCTTCTATTGGACAAAGTCACCTCTACACTACTTGCAAAGTGGGTTTACCTTTAAGGCGGAAAGTGTAACTCCCGTGCATTCGACAATTATCCATTGTAAATGTTTGATTCTTTAATGCGATTTGCTTCGAACTATACTATTAATTGTAAGCCTAGCATGACGTTACCTTAATTGGGACTTTGTTATTATTACAGGATGTCAAAGAGAAAGACATAAATTTACAATGCCATGTTATTGTTGTTTTCATAACTGGAAGCGTGTGTTTTTCTAGGCGGTTTGAATACCGAATAAGTATCAACATTTAGTTCCCACCCAGTCCCACCATATCTAAAACTTTGGAGAAAGAAGCCTGGCATTCCGTGAACGAGGTGGTGTCACATATGGGCCACACGAGAGGGCCACACGAGGACACGGCCACCCGGCCACATAGCTCTCAGGTGGAGGTAACCCAGGCTGTGTATGACGTTGAGAGACGCCAGGGGCATGTCAACTGGAAATATCGCCCGTTTCCGCAGAACTTTTACACACACACACACACACACACACACACAAAGATATCATTGCTTCCATCTCATTTTGGGAATTCCGAAGGTTTGGTTCAAGCAACAACAAAAAATGGAATAGGGCAAAAATCATAGATGTAAATCGTTTGGTTGGTTGGCTTTTTTAACTTGTACTGTCAGTAACTAGGATATCTAAGCGGGCCCCGAGATTAATCTCTGATAAACATGCTGAGCATAGAGGCAGAGCTGGGTATTTACCAGGGCTTCGACTCAGCCGATGGCATAGTTATACTGACAGCACCACAACTGTAGGTAACAAGCGGTCTAAGTGGTGATTGAACCATGAGCTTCTGGTCATACACCGCGCGCTCTAACGATTTATAAGACTTCTCCTACAGATGTCTATTAATAGACAGTATGTGGCCTTCACTCACCCCTCACTGTTGTGAACCTCAGTCCATTGTTATTAAATTTCCTATCCGTCATATCCATAGGGAATGTCGTTAGTTCAACATGCATTGTTTTTGTCTGAAAGATCAGTTCGGGGTAGGTGTTTCAAATCTAAGCTGACGCCCCTGTTATCGTACAGGACACTTTGATATTCCTAGAGAAAACAAACCTAATAATCAAAGATTTCAATGGTTTAAAAACATGTAAAATTAAATGACAAACCATCAACGGTAAATTAAAAGCATCATTTTTATCGCACTCCTCTGATGTTGCTTTCTTCGAACTCTGGATAACAAGCAGGTCTGTACGCGATCTAGCCAAGTGGCTTACGTTGGATTGGACGTTAAAGAAACTAAAGAAGCAACATGCAAAACGCTAACAGCGACCATTTTGCGCCCGACTTGCTCGCTCTGGTCACGTGGTCCAGAGTGCGAGCTGACAACAACTCAATTTCGGCCAAGTGCTCATCACTGCGAGTATCGATGGTCCTCCAACTAAATAAAGACGTGTATTTTTAGATAGGGAGGAGGAGAAAAATAAATGGCGGTGGGGGTGGGGGGGAAGAGAGAGAGAGAGAGAGAGAGAGAGAGAGAGAGAGAGAGAGAGGCAGAAACGAAAACAGAAAATCAAATCTGAAAAATTTGAGAAATGTTACAGACTATATATGCAGATCCAGTACACACTATTCATTTTACTGAAGGGTGTGTGTTTAAATGGATCACTCAAATAAAATAAACAATTATTAGGGGAAACTACTCACATACGAAAGATGCAAAGTGGCATTTAAGCACCTTAGCTACGAAAGGTTTTGGGTGGAAACAGAAAGACTAAAACAAATAAAGAGAGAGGGGGAGACGGACAGACAGTGAAAGAAACTGGCAGAGAGAGAGAGAGAGAGAGAGAGAGATAGATAGAGAGAGAGAGAGACTGGCTAGGAGAGAAGGAGAGAGATAGAGAGAGAGATAGATAGAGAGAGAGAGACTGGCTAGGAGAGAAGGAGAGATAGAGAGAGAGAGAAAGAGAGAGACTGGTAAAGAGAGAAGGAGGTAGAGATGTAGACAGAAAGCGGTGACCTGTCTCGGGTTGCACGGACTTGTTACACAACCCGAGTTTGGCCCGCAGTGGGAGATAATTGGGCGGATCAGGCGCAGTGACTAAAGCAAACTCAGAGGAAAACACTGGGCAAACGCCGCTCACACTGGACACAAGGTCGCTCCACAACAGGGCGTGGACACACACAACACACACATACACGCACACACACGCACGCACACGTGTGAGAAGCTTATAGGGGCGGACTTTCTACTTACTTTTTCGTTTTATTTTTTTGTGGGCGGAGTGTTGAAAGGGTAGGGTAGGTAGGATTTGTCAGTTGAGGACTTAAATTTCGGACGGAAAACTTTCATAGGCCATTGAGGTAAAACGAAATCTAGGTAACTGTGTCTTGCTTTTTCCTTTCGGAGCTTTACAAAAATCTAAACGGCACTAAAATCATGTTTGGTTTGCAAAGATCTGACGCAAAACTGGTCAGCTGAATTGGATATTGATTGTTGTGAGATTTAGGTGTTTGGAACTTGAAATGGGAAAGACAGTGACAGATTAATTTGACTAATTGATGTCAATTTTTAGATCTAGATAGTATCGCTAAAAGTGGACTAAGCTGGTTAAAACAGAAGAATAATAACATTAGACCCCGACAATATCCAGCTATACACCAGGCATGTTCGCATGAGATCTGAGTTGATTACATGTATCTGCTGGTGCTATATCATGCCATATAGCATGCCTCTTTCTGTTTCTTACCAGTTGCCTAGAGTTTACTTTAATTTACTGACTACGTAATATGTATATATTATTCTATATAAGCCTACTGCCACTTTACAGGCAGTTTCATTGATCAGTTTACAGCCATATTTTAAAGTCACAGTCCATGTTTACAGTCAACAATCAAACTAAACACGTATCAGTGATCAATTCAGCCCTTATCTTATCTAATCTAGTTAAGATTCAATACAATCACTTGCTTGTACCTTGTGTATTCGTGGTTATCTAACCTTTAAAAAACGATAAGATGCTACACGCAGTAATCTCTGGATCTTTTTTTTTTTAACTCAACCTCTTCTTTAAAACTGCATAATATAGTGGTTTACAGCACATGTTGTCCCTTCACAAACCTTTACTGCAAGTTGGTCTGCCAACTTTTTAACTGAGATCGGTAAATTTACTGAAACTTGGCAACACTGTAACACACACCCATTTCGCAATCCGCCGGCTCACAAGCAGGAGGAAAAAAACAAAAAGGCTTGGAGATCGGTTTGAACACGCAACCGGTTGAAACATGACCTGGGAAGCTAGCCACTGGGTCATTCTTAATCTCCAGTTAGATGGTATTTGTACTCCACAAATCAATCGCTTGATAAGACTATGAGATTTATTTCAGTGATTTTGTCGTTGGTGGAATCAGCTTCCAGGGTTTTCAGGGAATGGAAAAGGTTGCACATTAACTGAGTAGGAAATCGGGAAACTATTTTTTTTAAGTCCAATATTTTGTTTAAACAAAACAGAAGACAGATAATTTTATTTCAGTGATTTTGTCGTTGGTGGAATCAGCTTCCAAAGTTTTCAAGGAATGGAATAGACTGCACAGTAACTGAGTAGGAAGTCGGGAAATTATAATAATAATAATAAAAAAGACCAACATTTGTGTTTAAACTAGAGAGAAGACAGACACGACAAGATCAACAAGATAACGATCCCGTGTGTACATAATAAACTACGCTAACTCCATTTCCTAACTCCTAAATGAGGACAAGACTTGTACATATCGTTAGTACTTGCATTTTTATTTCTACGTTGTTTGCTCAGCAAAGATTTTTTTTCTCAGACTCAGTGATTCGATGTTTATTTATCTCTTGTCTTCGGTGCTCCTCCTCTGTCTGTCTGCCTCTATATGTCTCTCTTTATCTTATTGAGGTCTGTATCTACCTCCCTCTATTTTTTAATCTCTCAATCTTGTTTTTTTTCTATCTGCCTCTGTTTCTGTACCTATCTATCTATGTATGTATCTATCTATTTATCTATCTATCTATCTATCTATCTATCTATCTATCTATCTATCTATCTATCTATCTATCTATCTATCTATCTATCTATCTATCTATCTACCTATCTATCTATCTACCTCCACCCCCTCTTTTTAAAACCGTTTTCAGAGAAATGAAAGGATGTCATGACTTAGGTCGCGACCACAGCCCTAGCCCAATCGACACCGGTGAAAGTATTGTTTATCAAGATCAATGTCCGCTGAGGGACTCAGGATGGATGTCCCCGTGAGAGGCCGCATCTGCGCAGCTTCCGGTCAAGCGCTGGACATTGGGGGCCAGGACTGACACTAGGTGACAGGCGATCAGGAGGAATCAATTAATGGACACAGATTTATTGTTATAGACAATCAAAAAACAAAAACTCCTTGTACTATGCTGTTCAATCATGTGTGTGTGCAGATTGGTTTGGTTGCCTTGTCAGATGATAGGCTTAGTAGTTAGTAGGCTATAGCGCTGCCCACCGGTCGGATCATACGACTAAGTGATTTGTACGTGCTGCCCTGCCACACTGGAGGGGGAAGGGGGGTTGTGCCCTGGGGTAGAACATCAGCTTCTGGCGCAGGAGGTCCGTGGTTCGAGCCCTGAAGATCTCGCGCCCTACATGTTGAGTCGGTGTCAATTTAATGTGACGGGCTAAGACTTCATGGTATCCCCGCCTTGTCTCATGTGTGGGTGGTAATAAAATTGTCAGACGTCAGACTTGGAGTCCGTCCACAATATAGCATATACAGTGCTGTCGATAAACCAACTTAACTACAACTGCTACAGTGGCACAGAGCGAGGATACCAGGACTTCTGTCTCAGCCAGCCTAATTACACTGACGCCGACCCATCCAACACGGGTGCATTGGGGTTACCGGGGGACAGGATTCAGACAAGAAAATCGTTAGCTTTGCACAGATTGGTTTAATTACGTTGGCTTGTCAATCTTCTCGCATACGCGTAGTCAATGACAACTAGGCTAGCCCGTGGACTTACAATGTATTTCAAAATTAGGGTCTTTTTTGTTTGTTTGTTTTTTGCTTTTGCTTTGTTTTTTGTGGCTAGTTAACACCATAAGAATGTTTATCTCTATTATTGTTCGATTTTGATAGTTAAGGTTAACAATTGCTATCTGATAACAAAAAGAATTGTTGCTCCCACTAGGCTTAACTCAGTGCACCAAGTGCGTGTGTGTATGTGTTTATATATATATATATAATATATATATATACGAGGTGTGTGTGTGTGTAACTTCGCCTCTACGTCCTTCTCTTAAGCGTCTGAGGGTTGTGGAGAGTTGAGCTGAGTTGGTTTAACGTCCAACGTCATCATTGTTTAGGCTATATGTAAACGCGCCCCATGACTGGCGTCTGACAATTGGGCTGCGACACACGAAACAGGGCGGTGATACCATAACTATCTCAGCCGCTCACATTATACTGACACCGACCCAAGCAGTTACAGTGGACGAAATAGGTAAATGAATCTAGGATTCGAACCGCGGATCTCGTGACCTTGAGACCAACACTCTACCACCTGAGGCAGTTTGCCCCTCGGGTTGTGGAGAGAGAGAGTGAGAGAGAGAGTGAGAGAGAGAGAGAGACGCTCCCTCCTTGGCTCCATAGAAAGGCCGTACACGGGGACTGTACCCTAGAGCAGGATACCCTGAACTTCGACGATCATACTATAGTAATACTACTGACACCGACCCAAGTTCAAAGCGGTAGGGAACAAGGCGACCTGGTCGAACCCCGAACCGTTGAGCGACTTTTCAACCCAAGAGTTGGTTGTTCCAACTACGCAAATTCACTGTCCTGAGTTGTATGGTAAACGATCTATAGGGTGCTGTATATATAACTCCGGACGAGCGATCTCTTATAGGGTGGTGTATATAGCTCCGCACAAGCGATCTCCTATAGGGTGGTATATATAACTCCTCACGATAACTCTGCGCGGGCGATCTCTATAGAGTGGTATATATAACTCCTCACGATAACTCTGCGCGGGCGATCTCCATAGAGTGGTGTATATAGCCCCGCACGGGTGTCACGCATCCAGGGTGCGACCCTGTGTGGGGACCAGGAGCGCTAAACCTGACATTATGACAGACGCGGGATCTTCCTCAGGGGGCTGTCACGCGACCAGGGAGCCACAGGGGCAGACAATCGATACCTGATCGCCAGGTCTGTCTCAGTATGAGAATGTCTGACTGTCGGGGTGTCGGAGTGTCGGGGCGTCTTGCGGTAGCAGCAGCTTTCACCATCCCAGCTGTCCTGCCCGCTAATGCTATAAACAGAGCCACACAAAGTCGACATAAGTCTTTAGAAGGCTGATTTGCTGGCTAGTAATGATAGCCGGGGAGGGAGAAAGAGATGGAAGGTAGCAGATGGCAGGATAGTGAGGGAGGGTTGGGGGGAAAAGAATACATAGGGTGGAGGTTGGAATATATAGGAGGGTAAGGGGTGGTTTGTGGGAAAGAATAGACAGGGGGAGAGTGGAAGATATAGATAGATAGATATAGATAGATATATAGAACTTGCGGATATCATTGCTGCATGCGCCGTGCTAGAAAAAAAACAGATGATGAGTCTAGAACAAAATGTAGGTAATAATAGTTGCAGTTTTTAAAGCTGTTTATTCCCAAATTTACTTATCTTTATTTTTTAGAACGATGTTTGCTCTAAGCAGTTGTAAAAGTCACGGTAAAATGATAACACCCGCAATGTGAAGCGAGGGGGTCACATTGTACAACTCCTTAGTCTTTAGAAGGCTGATTTGCTGGCTAGTAATGATAGCCGGGGAGGGAGAAAGGGATGGAAGGTAGAAGATAGTTATAGGAGGTGGAGAAAGGAGGGATGATACGGGAGGGTTGGGGGAAAAGAATAGATAGAAGGCAAGTTGGAATATAATTATAGGTGGAGAAAGGAGGGAGGGTAAGGGTGGGTTAGGGGTGGGGGAGAATAGAC
Source organism: Elysia chlorotica (assembly GCA_003991915.1). Lineage (NCBI taxonomy): Eukaryota > Metazoa > Mollusca > Gastropoda > Plakobranchidae > Elysia > Elysia chlorotica. Next base: position 193,667 of record RQTK01000245.1, read on the forward strand.
ATGGGGAAAGTGGAAAATACAAAATTATTTTTTTTTAAATGTTTATAGAAGTTGTAAAAGTTACTGTAAAAGGATAACACCCGCAAAATGAAGTGAGGAAGTCACAATGTACAACTCCTTTTAAAGGTTAATTGTATTCAACCAAAGACGGCATCAATCAGCGTCTCTGTGCCGGGAGACCATGATAAAAAATTTAATCAATGACTTAGGTTAAAATGCCGAAAGCCCACATGCTTCAGATCCTTATTCTTTCCAGTTCAATCATCGCTGACAGATGGGATTTTTTCCTGTTCTGTCCATTAGAACCCAGAAATCGCTCGATAGTGGTCTCAGAGAATGTTAATTAGAGATATGCCAAGGTCCTTGCTCAAAATTAAAAGACTGAGCCAGGGGAAGACGAAAAGACGAAACCTGATCGCCAACAGCTCGCAATAAGGGTGGTGGAAAAAAAAGGGGGCCATATCCATTAGGACAATTTACGGATTTCAAAACCACGTATCACGTATCTAAAACCTCTTGTAACTTTTCATTATAAAAATATGCTTTTAGTCTGTTCGAGAAGAAGAGAGAGAGTGTGTGTCTGTGTCTATGTGTATGTGTGTGTGTGAGAGAGAGAGAGAGACAGAGAGATGGAGAGACCGAGACACAGAGACGGAGAGAGAGAGAGAGAGAGAGAGAGAGACCGAGACACAGAGACGGAGAGAGGCAACGAGAGAAAGAGAGACAACGACAGAGAGAGAGAGAGAGAGAGAGAGAGAGAGAGAGAGAGAGAGAGAGGGAGTCAGTGAGAGCGGCAAGGAGACAAAAATGCAAGTACAACAACAGACAGAAAGTCAGACAGTTACAGACAGACAGACAGACAGACAGACAGGCTGATAGTCAGACAGATAGGCAGACAGACAGAGGAGAAGGGGGGGGGGGGGAGGGGAGGCAGAACTGTAGAGATAGAGACATGATTACACACAAAAGTACAGAGAGGGGGGTGAAAGGGCGGGGAGAGATTGGGGGAGGGGGGAAACGGACGTCTTAGAATAGAGAGTGAAAAGTTCGTCAAGACTGACAATAAAATTAATAAGTGTGGCTGATGTGTTGGTGACGAAAAAACGTATTTTGCCGGAAGAAATATTAGCTAAACAGTAGCGCGATGCGGACTGTGCAAGACAGAAACAGAGAGAGAGAGGGAGGAATTAATAATTTTTTTTAAATGTAATCCAGAAATATACATAAATTTGTAGAAGACTGAATATTGTCAAGTTTCAAAACTAAAAAGAGGTTGTATCGATTTAAGATGTTTCTTTACTCTGCTTTTAAAGTAAATAGTTTCGCTATTGTTTTTTGTTTGTTTGTTTGTTTTTTGACGTGTTGAAAATGTACTTCGCTTTTTTTTGTTGTTGAATAAAGTTCTAAATTTTCTAATGCTTGCAGTGATTTAGTGCGTCTATGGGTTCAGTGTGGGTTCATAGTGTTATTTCCTGCTTGCGAGGTGTTATTTTATTTCCATCTGGCTTCTTGTTGAAAACATGACTGCCAGATTCACGTATAGTCGTTACCTAGGCAACTTTAAAAAGATGCTTGGTTTCTTTGGTGGTTGGTTTCTTCACTCAACGGGGTCTTATCGCGTATATGTCCTTGTATGAGGTGAGGCAGGCATTTTGTTTGGAAGGTAAAAAGCTGAAGTGCTTTGTATTCAAATCTGCACATTATTAATTTTTTACTCTACTTTTTTTTTTTTGTTCCAAAGATATGAATTTTGAAAAAAACACTACAAATAGTGCAGTTTGAGCATGCCTCGCAAACTTCAATCGTCACACTCTAAACTATAGCAGGGTGAAGTTTGACAACTCCACTTGCAGCCATAGAAACACGGAGCGGGGATTTCCGATACTAGTACAATGCACTAATTGTGTCTAATTACTGGTCACATTCTACTGACCACGATCCCGGCAGTCTGATCATGATTCGAAACCGGGACCTTATGGCTTGATTGAGTAGTTGAACCGCATGTCCTTCTATTGGACAAAGTCACCTCTACACTACTTGCAAAGTGGGTTTACCTTTAAGGCGGAAAGTGTAACTCCCGTGCATTCGACAATTAACCATTGTAAATGTTTGATTCTTTAATGCGATTTGCTTCGAACTGTACTATTAATTGTAAGCCTAGCATGACGTTACCTTAATTGGGACTTTGTTATTATTACAGGATGTCAAAGAGAAAGACATAAATTTACAATGCCATGTTATTGTTGTTTTCATAACTGGAAGCGTGTGTTTTTCTAGGCGGTTTGAATACCGAATAAGTATCAACATTTAGTTCCCACCCAGTCCCACCATATCTAAAACTTTGGAGAAAGAAGCCTGGCATTCCGTGAACGAAATGAAACCATCATCAAATAATTATTCAAAGGTTTGTTTCTTTTTAACTGCGCGATACAAGTTAAAACCATCGCACGTTTCAAACAAACCTATTGCGGATATGAATTGGTGAAAAGTAAAAACCAACGGCGAAATAAAGTCGACAAACAAGTCTTAAAGAACAATGATGACCCGTTAGGTCTAACACTCAATATACAGACGTGGTTTGTTTTTGTTTTTCCACCTTAACACTGATAAGAGCACTTTACACAAATAAAAGGTGTATCAATATCACCAGAGAAAAATAGATGTCACCCTTTCTGGTATCACTTTCCGGAAATCTACAATACTTGTCTCACCTACCATATGCACAGTGGGGACCTGTTAAACATTAGAATCCTGTGAAACGAACACCCGCCTAGATTATATAGATCTCTATATCCACTGAAGAAGAAAGAAAAAAAAGACCTGAGAGGCTGAGGGTGCGAAAACAAGATGAAGGTAGCAGATTTTCTGTGATCTTACTACTAAATTCTCACCGAATATCAATTAATAATCCCAAGGAAAGAGTCCGCCGTGATCAACACACACACATAATATACACACGCTGGGCTGAGCAAAACAGCGCTCATCACTGATCACTTTATTGAAAGCACGCGCTCGCGGTGCGGAGCTGTACTGTCGCTGGCGGTGCGGGGCGGTGCGGTGCGTGAGTGGTAATCTGGTGCGAGATCGCCGGCGACTCTGTATGTGTGTGAGCCAGGTGTCTTGAGTTGTAAGGTGCCACGGAGCAGGAAAGGGGGGGGGGTGTTACAGTCAGGCAGGGAGACTGTCGCGAGGGAGAGAGGGGGGTGGGGCGGACTACCTGCCTCAAGTGCGAGGATAAAGCGGAAGTTGGCGAGAGTGGAAAAAGAGGGCAATGAGTGGTACTGACATGCGAGTAGATTGCTAAATTAGTATGAGACAGAGGAAGAATAATGAAGACACAGACAGAGAGATAGGAAAAAAACAACAGTTCGTTAGATAGCGAGCGTGTGTGTGAGAGAAAGGGAGAGAAAGAGAGAGGCAGAGAGAGAGGGGGAGAGAGAGAGAGAGACAGAGATCCGGTCCATTAAGTAGGAAACAAACGAGTCTATACATACTGGACTGCGCTCAATTATCCCACGTTCGTTTCCCTTGTCATTTCGCACACTCACACACACACGCGCGTATTCACACACACACACACACACACACACACACACCTTGGCGCTCTGTTGAGTGCTCGCAAACAAGATCTCAGAATGAATTATTTACAAGCTAAATATCTTTATGTCTATAAACCTCACCTCATCTTTTTTCTGTGCCTCTCTTTTTCTTTCTCTCTTTTTGTCTTTATTTATCTCTCTTTGTGTCGATCGATATTTCTCTATTTTCCCCCTTTCATTATTCTCTTTCGTGATTTTCTATCGATTTGTCTTTTTCTATATTCATCCCTCCTCTGTAGTATATACATGCATATATATGTATCTATTGTCGCTCTCCCTTTGTATGTCGCTCTCTTTCTCAGTTTCTGTTTGTCTCTCTCATTCTCTCTCTCTCTTATCTCTATCTCCATATCTCACACCCTCTCTCTCTCTCTCTTCTCTATCTATCGCTTCGCTCTGCTTCCAGTTATTTCAACTTTATTGAATTTTCTCCCCTGACAATGTCATGGATGAGACCTATACAGTACGTATAAATATCTTGTACGTGTATCTTTTTTTCGGTTCTTAGTTCCTTAGTAGATGGTTCCCGCTTCCTCCCGTCTCTGCTATTCCTGCCAATACTGTTAAAAACTGTTATGCCTGTATAATAATTCTAATCTCCTTAAAGTTTCGCTACACAGTAGAGCAGCTACGCGTGTACTTTTGTCGTCCGTCATCCTACTGCGATATTTTTCAACATTTAACATTATGAGCGTTCAAAATTAATGGTGGCGGTTTTACTAACGTCTTATTTAATTTGAACGGTAATTGTGCAAATCAGTAACGAAGTGGAATAAGCTACCTTCACCGCTCACCGGGGGATCAAATCGGATAGCGTTCTCTGGTGAGCAAGGGGTATACACTCAGTCCAGATCTTGGCTGCCCCCACCCCCCTCTTCGTTTAGGATGCTTTGGGAAACCGATAAAAGCATGTAGAACTCCTCAAGTTTCGAAGCCCCAGTCAGATTGCCACCACTCCAGGTGGGTCTATTCACTATATATACCACATGCACCATCAATGCCTTTGGCATTCTCCCTTTGCTGCTGAGTGATCGTAGTTTGTTTTCGCGAAATCTGTCCAGTATGCTGGGCTATTTTCTGATGGCTAGCTGTGAAACCATTACAAAGTCACAGTGTATAGTGTGTGTAGTATATTGGTTCAATACAGACAGCACTGCTTAGGCAGATCTCCAGAGGACATACCGGTACTTGAAAACATTGGCGTAGCTCAAGAACCGAGTTATAGTATGTCCTTTCTATTGGACTTCATTAACAATTAATGAAATGAGTGCCCAAAAAGAGGAAAAATATTCAGTAAATGGAATTGACTAAAGTAGCATCGACTGGTACAAATCTTTAATACAACATCCACTGTAATAAGAATTCATTAATCTTTGGATAATTGTTTTTTGCTGTTTTTTTTTTTTTCAAAATTGTTTTTATATCTTTAAAGGTTCCCAAAGAATCTAGGGCTCTCGTTAAGATTCGAACTAGGGACCTCCTGGTTGCCAGTGCAGAGCACTAGCAAACCCAGCTATCGCTCTTATGCACAGTGGCAGCTTTATCAATTGACTTAGTCAATACAGTTAAATACTGATTAGTTAGCGTTACCCAGGGAGTTATTGTAAGATCAATACACCCGAAGATCAACACCTCCATACAAAAATAACAAAGGAAAGAAAAAACATCTCAATGGTGAGGGTGAGGGTCAAGAAACGTGAAAATGTACTGATCATCAGACCTCAATAACATTAGCAGTTCACTCTGCATGTTATACTGTGGCTCCAGTTTCACGGCGCAGACACTGCGCAGGCCTGGAGATTAGACCCAGGTTTGTTTGTCCAGATGTCTAACACCACTCAGTGCCCGGCCCATCCACAGGCCTGACCTGGGGTCTACATACACCTGATGGAGCTGCAGATCACCCACCGTAAACAATCCTAGATCAGACAGGCCAGCAGGGACTCATCAACACGCGCGGCCAGCCATCACCAGAGTGGGCGGTCACTCGGTCAGCCGTTAACACTTATAACAGACACGGTGCTCTAGCACTCACACGCGCCGGCGCGCATCGCTTTAACACATGCACAGCACGTTAACATGTATGCATAACATGTTAACACAAGTAAGAGGTGTAAAGGTGCAGAGAGTGCAGTGTGCCAATAGCTAACTTAGGCGTTAATATTCTAGACTGATAAGTACAGGGTCCAAAGTTCGAATCTTGGCTGGAACCACCGTCTCCATGTGTAATTTATTCGTGAAACTGAGAGGACGGAAAATTAATAAATGTGCAGTATAAAAATAATAATTTGCGGGGCCACAATGTGTACGCCAGTGTGGAAGAGGGGGGTGGAATACAATGCTGTCGATTAAACTTCTGCTTGTATTTGTAAATCCACTACGACGTGACGCTACGGGTAAACTACGGTTTATAAACAACTTTGCAATGATGGTCTCAGTCACAATACCGTGACCTTAACTAAAAACTAGATTCATCCCATACAGTTATAGAAACTGTATCAACCAATGACCGAACGTCTCCAGATTTTACAATATCTTGACTCAATACGTTTGGGAATTCCACAATTTAAAAAAAAAAGGCAGAGAGTGGAAGAATTGGAAAATATCGGGACAGTTCGATAGCAAATGTAACTAGTTTCACGGGGTGGGAGATAGACCAGTAAAACCAGAGATAGAGAGAGAGAGACAGAGAGAGAGAGAAAGAGAGAGAGGGAAAGAGGGAGAGAGAGAGAGAGAGAGAGAGAGAGAGACGAAGAGATTAATCCAGAGAGTCGATGTCAAGCGCCGAGTGTAACAGCTGCGGCCACGATTAATTAGTTCGGTCTTCTCTTCTTTTGTTTCTGTTACTCCCTGCTCTCTCTCTCTCTCTCTCTCTCTCTCTCTCTCTCTCTCTCTCTCTCTCTCGCTTCTGGCTTTTTTAATCATTCATTTTCATTCCATAAATTGGGTCAGGGCGTGCAGTGAAGGGTATGTTACAGTGTGAAATGTTTATGACATTATTCCTCGACCAATCATCTTTAACATTTTACTTAATTATAATCAATATCGCAGCGGAAATATTGAATTAATTATTTGTCGGGTTTCTGTGAGCAAAAAGATATCTTAGGGAATTTCTCCAACCCCACATTCCCTTCCTTAGGACCAGAACTGAGAACCCATTGGACAGGTTTCTCGTACAGTTTTGTTTCTTTTCTCCTCCCCTGTTGCTTTCAAACGATCAATTTCTATCTCACCGCCGCCCCTTTCTTGCTCTTTTTTATTGCTCCACCCACCCCCTACTTTTTCTCTTTTTGTGTGTGTGGTTTTGTTTTGGGGGTTGTTGTTTATTTTGTTTTGTTCTTGTTGTTTTTTTAGTTCATGTTGACGTTGGTTGTTCTGAGTTCTTTATTTTATTTTATTTTATTTTTTAATGTATATTTCACTTTGCCTTTTCTTGCCATCCCTCTTGTTTTAAATGGTAAAAAAAGGATTTCTCTTAGTATCATATAAAAGACATGGAGCCTACCAGCAATTCGAACCGCTTATCTACGACTCGTGAACCCGGAGGACTACCTGAATAAGCCATCGGTCGCCCAAAGCTGTTGTAGAGAAATATAACTATAGCAAATCAGCCGATTTTGAATTGGAGATAGAATTCGACCAGCGGACCTTCTGAGGCCTAATCTATTTAGAGACCTAATACTTTGTTTGTATGAGGTGGAAGGGGTGGGTGGGCTGGCTACAGTGGTAGAGCGCTGAGGTTTTATTATCAAGGTCCCTGGTTCGACCTCACGATTTGGCAGAGCTGACAAGTGTTTGTCAGATTTCGTCCCTTACTGGTGTGGACGATGTCAGCAGAATCATCAATGTAACCAGCAAACACAGAAGTCACGATACTAATGATAATTAATAATAATAATAATAATAATAATAATAATAATAATAATAATAATAATAATAATAATAATAATAATAATAATAATAATAATCGTCCACACCAGTAAGGGACGAAATCTGACAAACACTTGTCAGCTCTGCCAAATCGTGAGGTCGAACCAGGGACCTTGATAATAAAACCTCAGCGCTCTACCACTGTAGCCAGCCCACCCACCCCTTCCACCTCATACAAACAAAGTATTAGGTCTCTAAATAGATTAGGCCTCAGAAGGTCCGCTGGTCGAATTCTATCTCCAATTCAAAATCGGCTGATTTGCTATAGTTATATTTCTCTACAACAGCTTTGGGCGACCGATGGCTTATTCAGGTAGTCCTCCGGGTTCACGAGTCGTAGATAAGCGGTTCGAATTGCTGGTAGGCTCCATGTCTTTTATATGATACTAAGAGAAATCCTTTTTTTACCATTTAAAACAAGAGGGATGGCAAGAAATGGCAAAGTGAAATATACATTAAAAAATAAAATAAAATAAAATAAAGAACTCAGAACAACCAACATGAACTAAAAAAAACAACAAGAACAAAACAAAATAAACAACAACCCCCAAAACAAAACCACACACACAAAAAGAGAAAAAGTAGGGGGTGGGTGGAGCAATAAAAAAGAGCGTGCCCCAGCGGGCAGCTCGGGATCGAGAAAACTCAACCAGTGTTAATGGGCGGGATCCCCCCGCCTTAGAGCGCTCCCTGGGCGGGGTGGACGAGCTATCCTAGGGATATCATGAGGGGTCCCCGTCAAGCTAGGGGGTTCCAGACCTCCGTGTCCAGAGGGGGATTCCGTGGATCCACAGTACATACACACAGCCGGGCCGGATAATTAGGGTAGTTGGTTGTTTTTCGGACCTCAGGGTGTTGATTGTGGTGTTTTTCAACGAATTCAGATGAACTTTTTTAAAACAATGTCAATGTATGGAATTAAGACTTTGGGGCTGAATTTGACAATTTTAGTATGTTTAGATGGCTTGGATAGGAGAATGGTTACTATTTCTTAGAAAAAACATACTTTTTACAGTATTTGACTTTCTGTTGTTTCTTTATTTTTTTCGGGGGGGGGGGGTGGCTCGCTTTTTTTT
>RQTK01000245.1:214818-217318 GCA_003991915.1 Elysia chlorotica
TAATAATAATAATAATAATAATAATATTATCTATCTATGTTTTGGTTCTGGATATTTGATAAATTAAGGACATCAAATTTGTAGTGTTTTTCAAAAAGATGTACATGCCAGAAAATGTTATTGGCCAACAATTTTTGTGACTATTATCTCACAATAAAATGGCCAAGTAGTTAACTTTCCAATTATTCAATACTTAGTCGTGAAAAGATTTTTAATCAATAATAGACCATAATGACACACTATCATGAGTGCTTTAGAATTAATTTAATTCTTTCTTCAGAGGATTTTTTTCTATCACCTACCAACTCAAATTACTTTTAAAAGGTCTTTGGCAAATTAATATGGCACAATACAGTGGAAATATCTTTATTCAGAAATCACTTTTGAACCAAATTTTGCAAAAGGATAAACTGTTATTATTTTTTCTACATATATTTCTCATAATAAGACTCAATATAGAACTTTGAAAGTTTGAAGTCTTTCAGAATCAATTCAATTCTCTTAATGCAAAGCTAGCAATAGGCATTACAAAAGTACTATTGGTCAGCAGCAACTTTAAAATGATTACTCATTTACTGCTGCCCAAGAAGTATGGAAATGGAGTTGGGCAAAGGTTCCTATAGAAGGAAAGCAATTTAGGAAACTGACATAAATGCAAATATTTAAAAAGGTTAAGCAGCTGTCTGTATATTTTTTTTACATTTTAGTCATCAGGCATGTCACCTTCGATGTGATTCAATGTTTTGATAAAATCTAGTTTTATCTTTAAAACTGTAGTTTTAACAAAAGATTGTAATTATTTCACCTCATGAAAAGCGACAAGGAAAGGTTACGACACACATGTGATGTGTCAATAAGACAGTATCAAAAGAATATTGTCAGGAAGTGGGTGTTGAAGAGTTTCAAGAAGGCTACTCTAGAAATCTAGCCTACTTAAATTTTGTGTAAAAAAAAATTTTTTTATTTTTTTTTTCAATGAATCAATCTTTAGTAAACACTTAAAAAACTTCACTAGATTACAGTGAAACTACTAATCTATTTGTATGTATAAATGATCCATGATTGCCGTGAGATAGTCCCCAAACTTAATCTCATAATTCTATGATTAGATCTAGATCTTTTAAACTTTGTTAATTTTATAGATCGAGAATTGAACTGCAAATCTAGAAGATCTAGAATCTAAGTCTTTCCATTTGTAACTCTTAAAAGTTTGAAATATGGTAGGCCCATAGTTGAATTTATATTAAACACACACACCCCTTCCCTTTTATTTTTCCTAAAACAGATTAAATAAAAGTTAATTTTGAAATGTAGTAACTAGAATCTAGATTTAGATATAGTAGGAATAAAACCTTGAAACCAGTCTAGATCTGGATCCACAAGTCTAGATAGTTTTATAGATCTACACTGTGTGTCTACTAATCTAGATTAGAAAGATTGCATAGAACGATAGATCTCTACTCTTGGTTGGTAGCTCTATATCCTATATCCAAATCAAGATCCAGACATCAATCCTGATGATGGTCAAAGATTAAGATGTAGCTTTCAGAATCTGGATCTAGATCTAGATCTAGATCTAGATCTAGATTAATAAACTCTTACATGTCAAGCCAAGATTAAGTTTGTAAGTCTGGAGTGGATGAGCAGATTCTGGAATCTAGATCTACCTTTAAAGTGAAAAATGCAAAAGTTTCAGATGTTTTAAATATTTGTTAAATACAGCCTATTTCTAGGTAATCTTGCAAAGCAACTTCTTCTTTTGGTTTGAAGTAGATTTCAACAGATCTAATGTAAGCAAGCACAGGATTAGTGCAGGCTACAAGCATAGCAGTCATAGCAGGATAACACTAAGCTACAGCAGAAGCAGAACACCGCGGAAGTTTTGATTAGGGGCTAGCATTATGGGGTGTTGCTATAATGTACCGCTCTGTTTAGGGCCAAGGAAATAAAGTCCATACGAACAACGTTATTCTTGTGCTTTCAAGGTGATAATTATAAATTATACAATAGACAGTATTATAATAAATTTTATTTATGTTAGTGCGTAAATGCGACCTATGCTTATATTTAAAAAGCCTGATGTCATTTCAGATTCTGGGGGCCGGGAGAAGTTATAATACTTTTATCCAAGCTACGATTGCGGCTTACTATCATAGACATATAACTAAGTTATATAAATCTATGCTTACCATAAAGTAAAAGAGACCATGATTCTCATCTCCTGTAATTATTACTTAGCCTACTGGTAACCGGTGAACAGAGGAATAATGTAGATAATCTCATAATTATACAAAGTACAAATTTTAGCAACGTGTCGTTCATCTGTGAATGGAAATTCTCCTCGCCATAATATGCCAGATCTTCTACGTGTATCTCTTTACGGGTGGAAACGGTGACGACAATCTACAAAATATGACACCCTGCCGATCACCGCCCCCCGAACACACAAATATGTCTGAAAAGATTTTACCAGCATTGTTGCTTAATTTCCATAAAGTCG
>RQTK01000245.1:219818-261689 GCA_003991915.1 Elysia chlorotica
TTGTTCTTAAACTGTTTAGACAAACATACCAAGCCTTCAGGTTGTTGAAGAGAGCAGTGCCGTGAGCATAACTTAAATCTCCAAATTCCAATCACACACCCTCTCCCGTTAGTATAAAAAAATCCAGCATGACAAGACACAAGCAAGCACGAACCTATAAACCAGAATACAATGTATACTTGTCAATTTATAGATAGAGAGAGGCAAAAAGAAAGAGAGAGAGGGGGTGGAAGGGACAGAGAGAAAAGGAGAGAAAGACACAGAGGCAGAAAAACACACATACATGCATGTATACAGACATACATACATAGGCTATGGATAGATAAAGATAAAGAGAGAGGAAGAGACAGGGAGGGGGAGGGGGGTGAGAGAGAGAGAGGGAGAGAGAGAGAGAGAGAGAGAGAGAGAGAGAGAGAGAGAGAGAGCCTCACCTCTCCATAAAAGTACGGTCACTAAGCATGTGATCGAAGTATAAACCCAGTATTTGGTGTTAACAAAGGTCCATTTGTAGGATTATCGCAGTTAAATTTTACTATACACATCAATGTCCTTCAAATACCTCAGTGGGTGCTTGGGACTATCATTAGTAAATATGCTCTCCAATGGTTTGGAAACAAGGTACAGATTTCTTTCCCCGGTGAAAACGTGGACAGTCAACCAGAATGTGACATGGATAATTGACAGTTGCAGGTATGACACTGTGGAGGCTCTTCACCTCTCAGTAGGAAGGCGTGGGTAAGATGAGAATGTCCCAGTCGGACTCGATCGAGTACCACCTGGTCTCGTCTTCTAGCCTGAGACACTCCCGCCCAGTGACTAAGTGTGGTTGAACACAGTGTAGTTTGTTGTTTGTCAGGTTATTCCATCGCGCCTTCCAGTTGTCTCTTATAGACTTATGTAAGGTTGGCTTTGCACCTGAGTAGGTTCCAGTTCGAGCCCGATCTTGGCGAGCCGATCAGCCATTTCATATCCTTCAATTCCAATGTGGCTGGGGATCCAGCAGAGAGTACAATTTTGCTGAAATTCGTAAATTTTTCTTAATATGTGAAGAATTTTCGGATTCTTTAAGTTCTCCACTGATGAAATCGAGTCAGAGGATCAAAAATGTGTCTTTTCTTGAGGCGGAGACAGTATCGAGTGCCATGCATAGGGCCACTGCCTCCGCAGTAGATATGGACGCCTTCGCACTCACCCCGCAGCATTTATCTGCTGAGGATGAGTGGCAAGCAGCCCCGACACAGGTCTCATCCTTAGACCCGTCAGTGAAAGTAGATGATGATTGGAATGATTTTCTATGATTTGTTCAAATTTTTCTCTGTATAATTCTGGAGTTGTTTTGTCCTTCTGGGGAGCTGCCAGGCCAAGAATGCTTCCTGGCCTTTCCAGTGTCCAGGGAGGGATTTCCGAAAATTTGTCTTCTTCAATAGAGTTAGTATCTAAGTCGATTTCAAGATTTGCTGAACGCGGGTTCCGAAAGAGGGAATCGCGTTCGGTGAAGATTGGAATTGTTCGACACAACTTGAGTGGGAAACGGGTGAAAGCAGGATTGTCAGGGTGAGATTTTAGATAAACGGCATGTTGTAAGGATAGTTTGTCTCTCCTTCTGACAAGGATGTTTCATCTGCGGCTACGTAAAGGTCCCGAGGCTGAGGCGCAGTCCTTGTTGGTGTATAGTGTCTAGCATTTTTATATAAGGTGGTCCGGCAGAGTTATACACTACGCTGCCGTAATCGAGTTTAGATCGAATCAAAGAGCGATAGAGGTAAAGGAGGGAATCTCTTTCTGCTCCCCACTCTCCTTCCGGATAAGGATTTAATAAGATTAAGTGGTTTTTTTTTTACACTTTTTCTTCAGATATGTCAGGAACTGATTAAAGAAAGTGACATAGTAAAAATGCTATAAAGGTCAAAATCATCAGTAAAAGAACCTAATGTCTATTAATAATGCAATGTGATGCCGCGCCACCGTTATCGTTTTAGACCAACATGATCCCCGATCTACTTTCTAGGTTCCCATGAAGGATCAAAACTATACGACGGATCCCGAGACGACAGTGAGGGGATATCAGGACCCCTTCCTTCCTCATTCAGTGACACTGCACTGACACCGAGCCAACCAGTAGTGGACGAAATCAGACAAATAAATTAATAGTCAGTCGAGAGCAAGCCACCATTAATCAGTTGCAGTAGGCTTCAACATAATGCCGCCTGGTTTCCCACTGGTTGGACGTGTGTCTAAAACACCCGCGGAGACACAAAACCTGAAACCCTCCCTGCGATGCAGAATAAAATAATTTATAGCCTTTAGTCTTGGGATCCGTCTCAGAGATGGACTTACTTGGTAGCTGGCGATGTTCATTTGAAAACAAACGCCTGCAGATTTCAATATGAATAATGCAGTCTTGTTAAAATAGGCCATGTAACATGAGTAGGCCTTATGTTTCACAAAAAAAAAAGAAAAAAAGAAAAAAAAGTAAAAAAAAAAAAGAAAAAAGGAAGGAAAATATGGGTAGGTAGACAACAATGACTGTAGTACAAAATTATGTTTTATGATGTATCTATCATAGCCTAGCAAGGTGTTTGGAAGAGAGGCGATAATTGTGAGGCTGTGGAAGAGAGCCAGCGAATGTTGAGATATAATCTATGGCTCAACTTCTCTTCACATTCATATCCCAAATTTTAGACCAGATAATAAAACAACCTCTTTAACTAGCTATTTTTATCATTTTTGTTTTGATTTATGAAAATAATAGGAAGATTTTATAGAACCAAATACGTAGGTTACCGCCAAAGATTTTATAACTTCCAAACTTCGGAAGTTATACAAATCTATGGTTACCGCTCATTACAACCATATAAACCCTGCCAGTTAAGTTTCATGTCAATAGTTTTTATCATTATAATATAGTTTGGATGACTTTACTTCTCTTAGTTTTATTTTAGAAACGTTGATAGATGCAATAAATTAATAGTGAAGTAGTATTTTTAGCTGTATTTCTACTGTGATGAGAATATTGAAAATAATTTATACCATTCATATATTTTTTTTTTTTAATTATCAAATCGAAGTTTGGCCGTTTTCTCGACCTAGATAACTAGATTTTCATCTATGACAAAGTAGTTCTTAGGTTTATCTATAAATATGTTAACCTGGCTCTGTGATTAACATTTTATTTGATATCTTCTTCAAAAAGGCAAATAAAATGTGATTGCTAGAATGACAACTAGCGTGATTTATACATTATAACTACAGAGGTACATGACTGTATTAGCAATTCTTACTAGCGTACTAGTACACTTAATTACTGTATGTCAACAGGTGAAAGGTCATGTAAAAAAAGAAGTCCTACGTTTTGTGTTCACGTCGAACTTCCGCTGTCTAGCCCCTTTCTGATCTGATACGTGTGAATCTGGTGGTAGTGTATCAGGCCCAAACTATTTTATAGTATTAGATTCTTTTTATTCTTTTCTTTGCGCGAATAACCAAATAGAAAAAAATCTCAAACCCAATTTAGATCTATATAGCTACACATTAAAAATGGCAAACAAACAACGGATGAAGGTAGCCAGCGAAAAGCATAGCAAAAATATCACAACAAGAGGAAATGTTCCAAAAACATTGGTAAGTAAAAATTACGTTAAATCAAAGGTAGAATTAGATCTAGATCTATTTATAATGGAAGATTTTACCGGGTCTAACATCATTCTAGAAACTAGATTTTAAAATCTAAAGATAGATCCAGAATATGTATTATAATTATCTACATCTCCTAGGTAGGCTGAGGAAAATACAATGTTATAAAATAGGTTTCGTCAACACTTTGGCCACACCCCGGTCTCTACCTTTTCTATTGAAACTACCACTCATTTGAACTAATTTGGGCAACCAACCGGTTGCACCACCCAATTGGGCCAATTATTCACTGCTCAAACTACAGTTTTTACAATCAAGGCTGTTATGCTTAGTCGATAGTTTGAGGTATCTTGTAACACTGGCAAGTACTAAAAGTAGCATCACTAGGGCCTATAGATGTCATTTGAATGTGACTGAAAGTGAAACTAATCATATTGAGCCACAATTCAAACAGTAAACATTCGAAAATGATTCTTTCTTAAATGAATATGATACGATAAACGCAAACTTTCAACTAAATGAATCTACTAACGGCACTTACCCGTTGACGTCACAAACTGTCCCAGTGCTGAGATTTGAACACACACATTTTGCCCAGGTGTGTGGTCTGTGTTTTCCAATTCATTCTATTCATTTAATTTTTCATGATGCCTTGAAATTAAACGTCACTCAAAGCTCAGTTTTGGAGCTGCAATGTTGCTTCGCTTTTGATCTTGGTCTGTATCAAAAGGCTTACGAAGGATCTGTAATTACAGTATCTCAACATGAACCGGGCGTCCAGATTAAAAATTCATTACATCTGGGGTTTCGATATGTAGGCAAAGTCATAATAAACATGTTAGGTTTGATATATATATATATTATATATATCTAATGACTTATAAATAATGTATATCATTTCATATAAAATTTCCATAGTTTAAATACTTTTTCTGTCTTTGTGTGTTTCAATCTATTATTTTCAACCACAATGATAATTCTTGTTGAAGAAAGAGCACATAACACAAAACACCAACAAAAATATTCTAAGTACTAAGAGCATTGGCAGTTCTTAATCCTAGATTTTTTCTGTCTTTCTAAATTGTTGAAAGTTTTAAGACAGATTTTATCAGTACCCAAATAATCTTACGTGTAAACCTCCTCCATAAGCTTAAATTGGGTTTCAAATATAATGCAGGGATGGGAATTGTCCGCGGAAACGCGGATTTCCGCGGAAGTTGAGTTTGAGCATCCTCGGAAATGCGTTTGCGTCCGCGGTCCTTTCGATTTACAAAAATAAATGCGATAAAATGCGAATATGAAAAAATCCGTCAGATTGTATCTTCAAGGCTAGAGAGCATTTTGTGAGAGATGCAGACCTGCCTACTTGTACCGATTTGATCGGTACGTACCGATTTTCGTCGCCAAACCCGATTTCTCGATTTCCACGGAAATGTACCGATTTTCCAAACTGTGAAAATATTCTGCATAGCTGCGCGATCGCTGATTTTTTTTTTTCAATACATGTATCTGCCTCTTGTTCGCCCTTCATCAAGAGACCCAAGACTAGCCCGTTTCCGCAGCGGCAGAAAGCTCATGGCCTGCACGTATTACATTTCAGCCGAGTCCGTCTTGACGACGTAATTTGTCATAGGCCTAGCTAGGGACATGCGCTCTTTATCGAAGCCTATTCTCTTAGATCTTAGTGTATGAGATGATCGAAAGGGTACTGAAAGTACACCTCCCCAAGCTGCCAACCCGTACGCTTCGCTATTTTCGTTAAATTTTTCTACCCAAATACGTTTAAAAAAAAATTGAAAATATACAACCGTCCGTGCAACACCGCTGTTTTTCGCAATAAAGGTACATGTATTTGAGGTACGGCTACGATTTTCCTCTCAATCACGCAACCGAAACCAGAGATGAATAAGGAAAGTTTCCAGTTTTTTTGTGCGTGGGCGAAATATTTTTGAACGATTCATTTATTTTATCGATATGTGATATTTTTCTCTTTTTTTTCTATACTTGTTATACATTGCTATCGAGATTGGGTTAGTCATCAACTTACTTGATACCAACCAGTCCCAACTCGTTGTTTTCTCTTGCGTTCATTCGTCCGAATCATACCAATCTCTCTATCTTGGACTTTCAGTTCCCAGTCAAGCTAGTAATGATTCTGATTTGCGTTACCATGAGCTCAATATGCGTTTACAAACAAGTAATGTAGATCGAGTTAATCGTTTATTCGTGTGATTAATGCCATCTTTTTATCCAGCCTTTGACCTTCGTTCTTATTTTTTTTACATCTTCTTCCCTTGCACGAATCTTCCGCGAGGGAAACAGGTTGTATATCTAGTTATCTTTTATTTGTTCAATTAATACTGATTTTTCAATCTTCACATCCAGTCTTTTTGGTTTGGCGTTATTTTCAGCTAATCATTCTTATTGTTTTTAAAGTTTTTCAGTCTATTTTTTTTTATTTTACTTTTTGTGGTTGTCGGTTTCTACGGTTTAACATTTTTTTGCGAAACATGCGCTCGTGTTTTTTTGCGATCAAGAATATTAACGTAGATCTAATTCAAACCAGCATCATGATCTTGATATAAAAACCTGGTTCTACTAAGGCGATTTGTCTTTGAGGAGCTACACTTATAAGCAACACCAATGTTTTTCGCAATAAAGGTACATAAAGAATTTGAAAAACAGCTACGATTTTACTATCAATCACGAAACCGAAACAAGAGATGAATAAAAAAAGTTTCAAGTATATTTAGTGCGTGGGAGAAATAAAATTTATGAACGATTCATTTATTTTATCGATATGTGATATTTTTCTCTTTTTTTTCTATACTTGTTATACATTGCTATCGAGATTGCGTTAGTCATCAACTTACTTGATACCAACTAGTCCCAACTCGTTGTTTTCTCTTGCGTTCATTCGTCCGAATCAGACCAATCTCTCTATCTTGGACTTTCAGTTCCCAGTCAAACAAGTAACGATTCTGATTTGCGTTACCATGAGCTTAATATGCGTTTACAAACAAGTAACGTAGATCTAGTTAATCGTTTATTCGTGCGATTAACACCATCTTAAAATCCAGCCTTTGACCCTCGTTCTTATTTAGGCTACAACTTCCTCCCATGCACGAATCTTCCGCGAGGGAAACGGGTGTACATCTAGTTATCTTTTATTCGTCCAATTAATATCGATCTATCAATCTTCACATCCAGTCCTCGGGGCCTGGCGTTATTTCCAGCTAATCATTCTGATTGTTCATAAAGTTTATCAGCCTATTTTTTAACATCTTACGACGTGGTTGACGATATCTACGGTTTAACATTCTTTTGCGAAACATGCGCGCATGTACTTTTGCGACAAGAACATTAACGTAGATCTTATTCAAACCAGCATCATGATCTTGATATAAAAACCTGGTTCTACTAAGGCGATTGTCTTTGAGGAGCTACACTTATATTTTACCAGTGTACCGACGTTCGTTATCTAGATAATGGGTCACATGGAAGATCCTATACGGCGACGGGATTACAAAGCGTGATTGCCGGGACTTTGTCGATCACATTATACACAAGGCTGAGTCTATAGGCATTAAAGACATACTTTATAATAGAATTTCACCCCTTCCTACAACGCTGATGTTCTTCGGACAAATAACCAAGAAACTCCTGAGAGCTAGGTCCTCTGGAGGACGATTAGGAATTCTTTGAATTAGAAGTTCGTATGTCATATACTTAGCTTTACAGTGAGACAAATAGTCACTCTATCTAGGGATCTTAAAAACTGAATTTCTAGCTAGGAGAGGCTGTTTTTTTTACCACAGAAAAGCTAAAAATCGTTTTCGGAAGGGGGTCCCCCCCCCCTCCTGTTACCCCCCACAAGGGGCGTTGCCCCTTGACCCCACCGGGGCCTGCGGCGGCCCCTGGACCCCGGCCGCGTTACCTTTCCTCGGAAATGGCTTTGACCAATTCCCATCCCTGATAATGCAAACATTTTCTTTTTTTTTTTTAAATAAGAATTAGCACTGATCTTGTGTTTGGGTGTGGCTTTTAAAAAGAAGCTGATGCTCCTGGAGCATTCAAGACTAGACATAGACTTCACTAAGATTTAACGAAAAATATTGCCATGAAGGCCAGTTCATGTACTTGGTACATTCACTAATTTTTACAGAGAGTCCTATAAGCGTAGATGGATATCCTAGTCCTACCTTATGCTTGTCAATCGCGGGCTCTACCAAACTGAAATTGGACCCAAGTAACTAAGCAATTCCATGCTTGATCTAGATACATACCAATTTATATATAATATGAACCAGTAATGCACTGTTATAATGTTATGTTATGTGTGTGTGTGTGGCATATTGATCTCACCATTAACAACATATCTGTGCGGTATGATGTTATAAACGTTAGAACTATATCTAGAAGAAATTGCTATCACATATTTTTCTCTTTTTATTTATTGACTTGATTAATATTATATCTTGAAATCATAAGGAAAAGAAAATATTTAGTATTGATATGTAATGTTGGTTTCAAAGGGCAATTTCGGCAAAACAATTCAATCTCTCAAGGCCATCTATTGTTAGAGATCAGCTGTTCAAAGAATCTTCAAATGTATTTGCCTTTTGTAAATAACTTTGTCAGAGTAATTGTGTTTACTATTTTGTGGATGTTTGTAGGTTTTTTGTTTTTTTTTCCAATTTTTCGCAATGCAATTCTGCGTTTCGCTCATGTATTTTTGATTGTTTTTATCAGAAAAATGCTGAAGACAAATACCCTGTTGGACCAGCGTTGATGGCACTGTTTTTGTTTGTTGTCTGTGGATCAGGTAAGCATCGTCATAAATAGGTTATCTCAAATAATCAGATGATTGCATTGATTTAAACTAACTTAGAATCAAATAAAAGAGCAACTTAAAAGAAAATTCTAGTACCAAAAGTTTTTCTCAACCAGTATCAATTTAAAACCAATCGAAATCAAGATAGTTCCAAGCTGCTATTCACAAGTGACTTTTATTAGCTGCAAATCTTTGTCCGAGCCAATATCACAGTCGAATAAACAAAATAAGTTTGTGTGGGCGCCTCATCTACTTATTAATTATGTTACTTTTCAATACAGTTAAAAAACTATTGAACCTTTTTTTTTTTTATTGTTTTGAAATTCATATGTCCAAACCCCTCAAAGGAAAAGAAAATATCTTTTAGGAACTGTACACTAATGTAAAGGTCATGATATTTATTTTTTAAGATTATATATTGGCCACTGTTGGCATTAATACATATTATTATTGAGTGCGGTAGAGCAAAAGTGATTCCCAAACTTTGGATGCTTCTTTTCACTGCATTTAATATCGCAGAATCTTTTGTTGTTGCAATAGTTGCAGATAATGCTCATTTTCTATAATCAATTGAAAGTTGTCCATATTAATCTCTAGGAATGTTTTGCTTTATGCTATTTTATGCTGCAACAAAAAATTTTTAAGAAAGCAATTACAATGTTGAACTTATTTAAACTTAGAAAAATGGTGATGTGGCTGAAAACTACCTTTCACATAATAATTTAAAGCAACATACCAGTAATTATATCAGCATTTATTTTAATGGGCTTTTTTTAAAAACCATTTTGGGTTTACATTAACATTATCCATGATATGACTTTTAGCAAAACAACTCTACTATTTTAGGTGAAGAAAAAGTAGATCACAGCCTTTTTTTTGGTCAAATTTTTGGACTTAAGCATGTCTTAAAAAATAAATTCATTATTAAAATAATATGGTGTGCCTCAATCATGTACATTCTATTTCACCTATTTATCTTTTTTTATCTGGTGTTGAAATCGGTGCAGTTTCTGTGTTAACAAAAGTAAGCAACTGGTTAGACATTATATACATTAGTCATCATCTTTGTCTTTACAGGGAAAGTCAACACCTGTCACTTATCTATAGTATCTGCCTCTCTTTTTTTATGCTTTAGAGTTTCAGCTACATTAGCCTTTTTTTTTTGGGGGGGGGGGGTTCCAAAGTCCTGCATTTCTAGTCGGTTTTTAAAAACATCAGTACAAAGACATTAAAAAAATAGAGTTTGAGATACTATAGTGCTTAGTATGTTTCTCTTTTGTTCTCTACAGAGAAAGGTAGTGAGAGTAAAACTCTCTCTCTTTCTCTATGCAGGTTTAACTCTAGTCCTAGGTTTCCCTGTTGCTCTCTGCCAACATCTCTTTCCTTTTATTCTAGTACATGTGGTGGTACTGCATTCACCACTTGCCACATAATTCTCTTTTTTTTTTTTCGCTATTGCTTTTGATGTCTGTTTTTTCTCTCAAGCTTTTCTAGCAAATGTTTAAATAAATATTTATATCTTAGAATCAAAAATATTATTTGTTTTGCTTTTTGTTTTTTCCTCCAGCGGTATTTCAGATCATCCAGAGTATTCGGATGTCGTAACACATGGCTGATTTTTCCCTGGACCACGAGACGTTCCCAAATAGAAAAAAGATATACAACAAATTATTTTATCATGGGGATGGATGTATCTTTACTTGTGATGAATTGAATGTAAAAAAAAATTACAAATGAAAAACGCAATGTACAGGGTTAGAGGTGTGAAGTGTTGAGTGAGTGAGCTTGGGGAAAAAGGGTATCTGACTGAGAGAGAGATTAGGGTGACTGGAGGTTACTTGTAGTGTGAGTTGGGCAGGCTTTTTCATTTGAATGGATTTTGTGTATTGTAAACTTGTCCTTGGCATATGTCTGTTTTAAGTCATTCCTTTCAATAACAAGTTCTTCACAAGAGGCCATTCATAACAAAACAATTTTATTGGTCAGTCAATCTTTGTCCCATTTGTTTTACTAAAATGTTCCTGGATCATTGAGCTGTTGTTTTGTTTTTTTCTTCAATCTTTCCTATCTCGTGCTACAGTTATAAACTTAATGTGAAGGCTCATTTTGTCAGTAGACAACATAGAAGGAAATGTATTTTTTTGTGGCGCAGGTCACATCGGTTTTATGCAATGTTTTACCAGTGATTGTTTGCCTGTTTCTCATGCTCTTGTTGGAAGTTGTTGATATTCAGAGCATTACTTGTCAGGTTATCAAGGATTACTGATGATAGGGGCATGGGCGCTATATATTACACTACAGGGATGGGAGATTAAATTTAAACCAAGGTTGTAATTTGGGCCAAACCTTTTGTTATGGTGATATGAACATGCAATATGTTGTAAGATCCGTACCTTAAAGGTAAAATGCTGGTTGAATATACATGTTCAATTTGCTTTGGTTCTATTCTTGTCTAAGACGGTTGCTCTTTGAATGATTTGCTCATTGAAACAAAAGAGGCAAAGGTCAAGGGTGGCAGATCATACCTGTGATTGAGTCAGCGCAGAATCAGATTCTTATCTGCTCTTTTTGCAGCCCAGTATAAAATCACAATACGTAATACGGGTGTTGGTGCTTTTAAATTCCTCTTTACCAGGTTGTTGGCAAATTTAATATTTAATTTTAACCTGCCCTCTTGTGCTAGCACACCTTCCATTTCAAAATAATAAATATCAAGGCGTTTACTTTTTCAAATTTTAGGAAATTCTCCAAAATAGTGTGCACACGAGGAATAGGCCTAAAATCATGCAATTGGAAAAGGTTTAGGATGGTCTTGATTATTTATTGAAATGATGAATTTTCAGGCCAATGTCTTTTGTCCTAGTTTCAGCCACGAAATAGTTATCAAGAATTTTGTTTGTGTGCTTGGGTTAACTATCACCAGTGGTTTTTACTCTTTTGAGAGAAAACCTTGAAATGCAGCAAACAGATTATAAAACCTGTCTATTGTCTTTTTTTCTGAAATCAATAAAGAAAAAAAAAGAAGGAATTTTATCATTGTTTTGCATATTTTTCCCTTTTTTTGTGTGCATTGTTTTTTTCTACATTTTAATAATAATAGTTGGATATTCACACAACACATGTTAAAGCAAAATTCACCTACTGTTGGTGGTTTAGGGTAAACCCAGACAGTAAGAAATTGTGCAAAAGTTTAACGGAACGATTTTGTTTGTGGCTCTGGATAATTAAACCTTAATTTACTGACAAGTTTATATACAATGTGCTTCACTATGGTTTTTTACTGACATAAAGAGCATAACTACAATTCCTCTAGTATAAGTATGACTGCTAATTTTAAATTTGTTGTTACACTTTTCCTAAAAAAAAAAAAAGAGACATGGAAAAAATCATTTAGAAAAAAGATTGGATGCACTTTCTAACCATATACATGTAATACAAATTGACACATTTATGGTATAAGAAATATTTGGGGAAAAAATTAAAAGTCAACATTTTTAGCAAAAAGACCATTGATCCTTGCTCTACAAATTAATTTTTTTTTTTTGGGGGGGGGGGGTGAATTTTTGTGTGTTCAGTTTTTGTTCACATGTCATTAGACAAATGGAGAACAAATCATTCAGTCATTTAACAAATTTAAGATGCAAAGACCAGATAAATTTATATTGTTTGGGCACTTGCAATCTCCCCAGTATCCGAGTCTAGTAGATCTTTGTCTAGATCTACATTTGTTTTGTTCCCACCAACCCTTGCTTCTTCTCGATCTATTTCAAGACCACTTTCTCCATTCTCTCCTTTCTCATCTTCCGGATCTATCTTTATCTTCAAGACTGGCATTCTGAGTAAGCTGAGCAAGAAATCAAAAGGCTGTTTAGAGATTATCTAAATGGCTAATTGTAATACGACTGATATTTTGCCTGAAACTGAAACTGGATGTTGGAAATTCTAGTCCATTTATCAAAAGGAACCTGTTTGTTTAGGGAAGCAACAGCGTTCTAGACGATTATTCTGTATTTTCATTAAGTTTCAATGTGTTTGCCGAGCAAATCTATCAAATGTGTTTACTTTTACCAGAAAAATACTTAGGTGATCAGTATTTTTTGTAAAAATCATAACTTGGCAACCAGGTTACATTTTCTAAAGCCGTAAAGGGCTATCAAAAGTAGAACTTTCATTAACGATGTGTAAATCTTCTATGTCCAGAGAAAAAATTATTTACAGAGCACCTGCTTATCCGTACACAAAATAACTCCCTTTCTTGGTGGACGATCCCGTAAAAAAGTGGGGACAAGGAATAGTCCTAAAATCATAGGATGTGAAAAGGTGAAGAACTTGGTAAAAATGCTCTTGTTAAAAATTTTGTTTAGCTCCTGTATTACTATTAGAAAAAAATACAGGGCTCTCCAGTGAGAAATGTTTCAGTCACTTAATCTTTAGTCTCTGGAAATACTCAAGTTTATATTGCCATGCAAACAATCTGGATAAGGAATAGCTCCTATTTGAAATAAACAAGTCATTTAGCCAATTTGTCTTTGTACATTTGTAGCTAAGGTTTAACCCACAAGCTGTCAATAGTAAGCCGCCATTTTGTTCAATCAAAATGCAGGATTATACCTAGTTGTAATTAATGGACCACTGATATTTTGCTTGTAGAGATAAGTAAGTAAAACCTTATATTTTTGGATAGATAAATGAACAAAGATTCACAATAAAGTGTGAAATATATCATTATGATGTTAAGCGAACAAGACAAGTTCAAAACAATACAAGAGTGGTGCATTAAATCTTATATAGAAGGCTAACAGTGATACTAACAGTAATGGAAAAAAAGTCATTCAGTAGTTCAGTTAAGATTTTTTTTGTACAATGTATCTTTATTCATTCAAAACGCAATGTGTGGGGCTGGACAATGAGAGGAGTGAACCTCACATTTCACTATTTTCAGTCCAGAACTAATGCCTAACGTGAATCTCTCTGCCAAGCAATATACCTGAGATTTGTGTCTATGGTGAGCAAGCATCAAAATGAAGATAACATACACTAATACAGACAATACAAGAACTTGATTGGATGACGCAAACCTCATATCAACTTGATCAAGCATTTATGTGAAGCTAACATGAACAATACAAGAATTTGATTATATCTCACAAGCCTCATATCAACTTGATCAAGCATCAAAAGGAAGCTAACACACCAACAGTGCAAAAAACTTGATTGTATCACAAAAACCGTAGTCACATCAATGTGAGGCAAACATACCACCAATACAAGAACTTGATTGAATCACACAAACCTCACATCAAACATCAATGTGAAGCTAGCATTCTGACAATACATATGTACAAGAACTTGATTGAATCACAAACCTCACATTAAAGATCAATGTCAAGCTAGCATTCCGACAATACACATGTACAAGAACTTGATTGTATCACACAAACCTCACATTAAAGATCAATGTCAAGCTAGCATTCCGACAATACAAGAACTTGATTGAATCACACAAACCTCACATTAAAGATCAATGTCAAGCTAGCATTCCGACAATACAAGAACTTGATTGTATCACACAAACCTAACATCAAGCATTAACATAAAGTTAACAGTATCAATAATATTACATTTACAATAATTTTATCTTGCCACACAAACCTTGATCACTATCAACTGTTCATATAATGATAACATCACTTTAAATGCATTAAAAGATTTTTACACAAAAATTAAACTTATGATAACACACATGGACCAATGAAATCATTTTGTTTAGATTAGCCTATCCAGTTAAATCAGACCCAATCAATTCAATATATTAATTTTATTCTTGATTCCATAGGTCTAGTTTGCTTTTAGAAAACTCTCATCCATCTGTCTTTCATTGCATTAGAATGCTTGTGTCATAAACTATGATGGCGAGTCTAAACAGACAATAACACCTGAAGTATATCTAAAAATTCATGTTCTGGTCCGAGATAGATTTAAACCAAATGATTTAGCAAGGAGAATTCATTTCCTCTAACACAAATAAGAAAAAGATTATTTCCCTTGAAAAACCAAAAAAACTGCATCAAAATCTTATCTCGCAAAAAAAAAAAAAACCACAAACATCCATGATCAGTCTAAAAGTAGCTCATGTCTCTTTTCCTGTCACTCAAGACTTGAAGTCTTAAAAAGCAGACACATTTAAAAAAACATGGCACAACAGTAACGCAGATACATGTAATCTCTTACGAAAAAAAGGAGCCTAAAAACAAATTCATGCTTCGATCATTATTAAATGAAACCTAAAACAGTCATGCTACTCGTGCAACACGTAAGGAAACAACGTAGAAGGATTTCAAAGATAACAAACCATGATGGCTATTCCATACTACGACAGTAAAATAATATGACACATTTTTAAATCTTTATTCATACGTTATTGCTCCTCTGTATTCACTCTTGCTCGGCAAATATTGATGCCTGATGTGTTTCAACTGTGATGAGTATCATACATTTTTTTATTCTCAAAGCTCTATTAGTATAATTAGTATTTCATGCAAGAGAAAATATCAGAAATAATACTTGTTTCCGAGCCAAAACTTGCAATAAATTTCAATAAGTCTGCGTTCACGAGACAATGCACCCAAAGCAGATGCCAAATTACGCACGGCAATCAGCAGTAATAAAGAAGAAATTCTTCAAAATAAAAAAATGTTACTTCATGTAATCACGTGTATTTGATATACCAACAATCTAATCCTTCAAATCAAAAAATTTTTATCACAAAGGAATTGAAAACTCAAAGTAAAAAATTACATAATCAAATTCTCTTTCGTAGAATCCTTGAAACAAAAGCCTATAAGAGTGTTTACTTATGGATAGAAAAACATTTCAAAATTCAACTGTGGCAACTTCTTAAAAAGTAAAACTTACTTATATTAGGAGGCGTCACACTGCTGTATCAAAGTTAAAACAAAGGATACGACAAATAAGGAACCAAACAAATGGCATCTTCAAGTCTAGTATATACAGTTCCCCACAGATCTATTTTGATACATAAATTCTATTCCACTCCAATTATTGACAAGCCAAAAATCATATTGTAAATGAATGCAAAAAGAGTATAATAATATATCATGATTTTTCAACATGTAAATTTATATTATCTAAAAAATCTCCCCAAACACACAGATGTTCGTATTCTCAAAAGCAAAGAATATAATCTGCATACATTTTTTTACCATGTAAATTTGCAATTACTCAAAATTCCCCCCAAACACACATGTGTTCGTATTTTCATTTAAATTCTGTAAACATGTTAGACATGATCTGTTTCTACTCCAGCTCCACGATGACGTCGCCTTCGTTCACAGTGTCTCCTGCCTTGAAGTTCACTTTCTTCACCTGAATATGGAGTAAAATACAGGCAGTTTTTAGAATTTGTTTCGCTTGATAAAAGAAAGGGAAAATCAATGATAAAATTTGACTACCATGGTCATTCGTTTATAACAGTTTAAAAAATGGTAACAATCGCATTTAATTTTGGGGGGGGCCAAATCTCAACTGCAACTTGTGAGACCGTGACACAAATGCTCACACTCAGTTTTAAAATTGAGTTGTAAATGGCTACGCTGCACTTGTAGTCCTCCTGGACGGAAGGCCAATCACACAGCCTGTGAACACCTCGTTACCAGCAGTATTTCACTAATAATTATTTTGAAGAACCTCAGACAGTTAAGCATTTCATTTTACATAATGTGTATGTACTAGAAAGCCTCACTACCAAACTAAGATAGTTCAAATATTAACGTGGTGTGTGTCCTCTTCGCTAGTCGCCGTATAGGATCCCCCAGGGGAACCTAGGAGACGTTAAACCCTGAGAGAGGGAGAAAATTATCTCCCTCCCTCTATAGAGAACCTCTGTGCTAGCAAGCGCCCTCACCTTGGCCACTTTGGCGCTGACCAGACTGTTCTGCATCTTCATGGCCTCGAGCACACAGACCTCCTGGTGCTCCGCAACCTGGCATGGGGAATGAGACAGACTTTAGTGGTCCCTTAAACCAAAACACAATTTGTTTATACGTGTACTTTGACTTTTAGAATAAGGAATCATATACATTTTTAATTCAGTGAGACTTATGTAACATTTTGTGTTATACATGTAACTATAATTTGGAGCAATATAAACTGCATGAAGCTCAACAGTGGTGGTTATGTGCTAAATATTATTATTATTAGAACAGAAGAGAAAAAAACAAGTGAACAGTAGAAAGGAAAAACAGGCAATTTGCTGCATTGTCACATTGTGGACAATGCTTGTGAAAAAAAGAAAATAAACAAAACTGATAACAATACTAGTGTGACACTCCGCATTTTGTTTTTACACAAGAAAATTTGTCAACCTGACTAATGAGATAAACACTGAAACTTGTTCCAAGATTTCAAATGGTTAGACCTTCAAAACCAAGAAAAGTTTCTGTGCCCTTGCCAAAAGATTGGAGTCTCTAGCATAATCCAGTAAAGTCTGTAAAAACGCCTGACTCCTGGTTATAGCTTGAGAAGTGGCACCCTATCAACTGTGATTGGAATCCAGTATACACGAGGGGACAGTGAAAAGGTTCTACCTACAAATTTCTCATTTTTCTCTCAAATGCAATCAAAAGTCCTGTTACTTTTTTTTTGATGTTTCTTCTGCTCAGATAGAATCTCTTCATGCTGTTACTTTTAACTTTACTATCACTGCAGATAGAACCTTTTTAATGTGACCTCAGGTAATGTCTGGTCCTACTTTTAACTTTTCCCTTCACACTGTACATATGTTCAGCACATTGGCATGCCATTCTACCAGCATCTTTTTGTATCGATCTGCACATCTTCCATTTCAACAAAAAATTATCAAAGCTTTATCAAATCCCCAAAAATAGTGTGCACACAAGGAATAGGACTGAGGGTTGGGTTGTTTAACATCCAACAGTAGTACTATAATATAGGCTATATTGAATAGGACTGAAATCATAAATAAATTTAATTACTTATATAGATAGATGTAGCACTGTATTTAGAATCAAGTGTCCCCTGGCCCAGATTTTGAAGCTGCGGGAGAGAAACTGTCCACTCCCGACTCTCGACTCACCAGATCCCCGGCCGCCACCGAGACTGTCTTGAGCAGGCCAGGCATGGGCGCCATGACGAGGGCAGACGTGTCCACCTGCTTCTTCTCCAGCATGTGCTGGCTCAGCTCAAACGCTCGCTCGCTCATCACCTGCACTGGTACTGATATGTTGTTAGAATCATAAAAACCACTGCACTGGGTACTGGGAAAGCCATAAAACAAACACAAAATTTTATAAATCACCTCACTGGCTTCTGGGGACCATACACAAACAAACAAAGGCAACGTTGTTAAAAAAAGAAATCAGAGCATGTATTGGTTCAGCTAGAACGCTCGCTCTCATCACATGCACTGGTTACTGGAGAATGTGCACATTTAATCAAATAAAGCAGTTGCAACATGGGTAATAAACAATACAAAAAAGTGAGGTCAAGTTGGGTTGCTGTTTTGGGGGGTTTTTCCCCTCTAATTAGGCTTGCACTGTTTTGAAATTAGTCAAGACAAATGTCACATCCCATAATGTGTAGGGGTCAAATTCTATCCCTATTTTGTAGGTAATAATACAAATAATTATGTCCTTTACCGTGAATACTGAATGGCTGTCCATTTTCATTCACTAGTTCAAATCATCTTCAACTTTGCCACTTCCAGACCATAATTCATTGGAGTTATATTAAAAAGATATGTCAAATTCATCGTCCGTTATGCTCTATGGGTACATCATTTTTTAAACATACCTGAGCACTCAAGTGGTAAAGTAATCACTAACAGTAACATACAGGACAAGTACAAGCAATTCTGTGTAGACAAAGACTGTGATTAACTTACCACTGTGCCGAAGAACCGAAGCTCGTACTTCCCACAACTGTTTCTCAGCTGAACCTGTAACAAAATCAGAGATCATGAAATTCTTTCTCGTTTTTTTAAAGTAGTTTTCTTTATAATCTAACCCATTTAAATGGACACAAATTATTGTTCACCTTGTTTAACTGATTTCCACAGTGTCGCACTGATATTTACATTGTCTACTTCAATGGTCCATCTGTCTCCATGTTTTTCATATAAATCAGCAACAATTATATTATAATTTCGATCAATTATTTAAAGCTTTCTTTTTAATGTGGGGAATTAAGATAAGCCGCAGCCCTCCCTGTACACTCGACATACAGGCTCAAAGGGATAAAGCCAAAGTTCCAACCCAATCATAGAACCAGGGGGCGAAGAAGTGTTATAATTAGTGATGATGGTGACAGAATGTGAAAAAGAAGAAGAGTATCCACCCGAATAGCTATTTTTCAATAAAAATACACTAATTTAACAGCACCCTTAAGGATAACGTAGATTAAAAAGTATTTGAGCATGCATACAGGCAATTTCAAGGAGAAAGGGTGTCCCTTCACCCTGCTAACACCTCTTCTTCTTGGGTCCCAACCCCCCCCCAGACTGATGCATATTACAATAATAGTGTGAGAGCATTGGTGATCCAATCAAGAGGTCTGTGAGTCGAAACTCATAATCAAGCAAATTCGTTTTTCGGATTGCCCCCTTACTGGTTTAGTCAATGTTGGTATAATGTGAGTGATCGAAACTGGACTCCTGATATCCCTGCATCGTCTCGTTTGTGACAGCACGTAAAACTATCAGGACCTGATGTCGTATAAGATCTTCCATGGGAACCTCGGAGACATAAAACTAGCGGAGAGCTTCTCTCTTACAAACAACAACCCTAGCCCCGCTGTGACCGTCTCGCTACCTGCAGCAGCCTCTGCTCCCCGTTGACGTTCAGGTCCATGAGAGGAGAAGCGAAGGAAAGGCTGCCCTTCACGTCAAAGTTGTTGTCTCCGACAGTCACCTGATGACAAAAAACACAAATGGATTGAAAAGTGAGATTTTGTTGCGAGTCATTTTGGTTTTTCAAGCGTAGTAAAACTAAAAGAAAAGGTTAGATTTTTTTTTTAGTTCCAGGTGTTGACAGAGCTCTCATATCTGTTCGATAATCGTGACTGCATCCAAAAATGCTATTGAAGGCAATGCTAAAAAAAAGAAATGACCATGAGACCATTTAAAAATTTCATTCAAAAAGATTGCATATGTCTCTTGATATTGCCATTGAAATATGATTCTTCTGTAAAGTATTTCAACTGTTTCCATCCTTTTATGATGACATCAGACAAAATTAAAAGGTGTAAAAGAATCTATGTCTTGCTCTGACTACAAGCCAACAGAGAATAATCAGAAGGACTTGGGTTAACAGCGTTCTTAATAATAATAATAATAATAATAATTCACTTATAAAGCGCCAAAATCCACAGTAGTGCTCTATGGCGCTTAACATTAATAAAAACACTCACATACTATCTGAACACACACACACACATTCTATCTATGAATCCCAGAGCCCTTCGCTAAAAAGAAGACAATAAATAAAAGAATGTGTGATGACGCCTCATCATATTTTTTATCTGGACTAGCAGAGCCAATGGGTGAAAAGCTTATATCAAATGGAGCGGAACTAGGTAAGAACATAACTACTTACCTTAGGGTTGTGATTATTGCCTTTTGGAATATAAAGAATGCAATGCCTACCTTGAGTCCATCTGCACATCTGGCGACTTGCGCCATGAACCGAGTCTTGCCGATCATGACATTCAGGGCCCACTTTGTCTTAGCGGTGATTGGGATGTGAGACCTGGTCCAACAAAAGTTACTTAGTTTTTAATGTCATCCAAATTTAGAACCATTCACACACAATGAATTCCACAGAAATCAATTAGCTTTGGACCATTTTTTTTTAGTTTCAGTTTCATGTCGTATATGAAATAAGCCTTGTTTGGTGGTTTTTCATCGCAGTTATATTTTTTTTTAGTTTAACATCTGCTGTGTCAAAACAAAAGAACACCTAAATTGAAATGGAGGCACTAGAGAAGATTTGAACTGCAACACTTCTCATCACCAGACAAGAACACCATCAGCTGAGCTTCTGTCACCTCTTTAATGGCAATTTTGAGATCCCACAATATTTTATGGGCATAATGATTGAGAGAGGGTGGGTTGGTTGACTGCTTCACCTTTCAGACAGAAGACAGCTCTCAGTTTGAATATTCAAGTTGAGTAATTGCCTGACTTCTGACAATGTTATGTGTAGCCACACACAACAGGACTGGGAGATCTGGACTCTTGCCTTAGCCTTCACGTTATACAGACTCAAGAAAAAAAATCAGTCAAAAAAAGTTTGACTGCTTGTGGGTTTCAAATTGCAGACTTCTCAACCGAGAGACCAACGCTCTACCACTTGCAAGCCTCACCCTCCCTCCCCTCAGTCAGTGAATAAGTAAAAAGAATGGACAGAAACAAATGTGCGTACGCCTTCATGTTGATGAAGTTGGCTGCCCGCTCCTCATCCTTGAGGTAGATAGCGCAGGCCATGGCGGCGAGTTCCTGGCTCTCTGTGATGGACAGCTGCTTGCCTGTGGACACACACACACACAACACGGTGATACGGTCAACAGGGTATTCAGTTGTCAATAAAATTGCAATAACTAACTTCTCTAGCATAGGCCATAAACAAGCCAATAAGGGAGCCCACGCAACCACTAGGTCATTACTGGTGAATGTTTTTTATATGTTTTTATAATAAAGAAAAAGAGAAGTATACAGGTTTTTGTGCAGAAAGCATCTTATTTTTAAAAAAAAGATTGCAACTCGAAGTACAAGGTCAAATTTAGTTTCAAATTAAAGTTATTTAAAATGGCGACTAATGAGGTGAAATGTCAAGAAAAAGTTTTGTAACTGTCTGAATACAAAACTAGCATTAATGTTTGTAGTTTTGTTACAAGTCAGCTTTAACTGCATGGTCAAAAAAATATTTATGTTCTATAGATTTTGAATATACTGAAGTTAAATTCTTAATTTTCTCTTTACTATTTCTAAGCATGAAACAAATTTATCTCAAGTGATGTTTTATTTGTAATTTCATGCAATTTTCACTGCACTTTACTGCAGATGATGTACAAATGTTAATATTAATTATATAGTTCATAATAAATAATGCTGGGTCTATAACGCTACCTTTAAAGCCGTCGGGAAAGACCTCTGGCAGATAGTTGGTGCTGATGTCTCCCTCCACAAAGCGCTTCTCAGTCAGAATGTCCCTCAGCAGCGGAATGTTGTGTGTCACTCCTGCAATGTTGGAGTAAAAAAAAAAAAACAACCAAGAGTAAAGTTACACAGCCTATGATAAAACCATTTAAAGTGTGGGGAAATAAGAAAACCTAGCATAAAATTACTAGGAAACATTCGTGCCTAATGTAGCAACACATTGATTAAGAATAATCTTGGTGAAATGTAGTTCCAGATAGGAGAAGAACTCAGTTGTTAATCTAAAAAGATGCATATCTCTCTCACAAAAAAGAATTTAGTTGCTGCCCAGACATGTTCAAGGAAAACTTCAACAATGAATCTGGGACAAATGATACCAGAAATGTTAGGCTTGTTTTAAAAAAAAAACATTTTATTTCACTGATTAATTTCAAGCTGTGCGGAATATAACTGGACATTTCTGACATTGGACATTAAGCATCCAACTCAACTTAACACAAATTGTGTGGACATTTTATAAATTGTTCTTGGTCTTTCCATAACCACACCAATTTAGTGAGATCACTACACATTTGTAACCATGTCAGTGAGTAGCCAGCACCTTTGATGACGTAGGAGTCCAGAGACTGGATCATCGTCTCCCTCGCTAGCCCTCGGTTCCGGCCGTAGGTGACCAGTTTACAGATCATGGGGTCGTAATAAATGCTGATCTCACTGCCCTCCATGATGCCGCTGTCGCAGCGAGTCTGAGGACAAGACAGGCGGAGACATAAAGCAGAGTCCCTGGTAGGTGTTCACTCTTTGATGTCTCAACCTCATGCTTCCTAAATCTTAAATTATTCCTGCATTTTAATAAGGAATCTGCTACAAAGTTCACAATTCTTTACATCGTTTTCCTTTTACCGCGGTACATGATAAAAACTAATTTGTATTTCTAAACAAAAAGAATGAAGAAAAAAAAAGGTATTGTCTATAAAAAAAAAATTCTAAAGTTGTACTTGTTAAGCGTCATATATTCTTAGTTTCATTTAGGCCTAAGATCAAGCCTGAGAAATACATAAAGAAGAAGAGAGGAAATATAATATTAGTCAATCGCGTAAGTCAGGAGACTCACAATTAGGTTTTTGTTTCATATTTTTTTCACCTATTTAAAAAATATCAAGAACATACCCGATAGACTGAGACAGTTTAGACTTGTTTGTATACTAAGAAATATTTATCTTCTACTGAACCAAAACTATCAGTTGGATGAGACCAAATATAATATACATAAAGGCCTATAGCCTTGTAATAGTGATAAAATGAACACAGCCTTCAAAGTTTCTATCCATGTATCAAACACAATAGGCATTCCATATATTCAAAACCTCCATAAAAGATCTACAGGTTCGTATTCACAAGCCGTAAAATGAACATGTCCACTCACATTTGCTATATGTAATGGTTCTACATAACGAGAGAGACGTCCTATAGATGGCATGCCAAAGTTTTTGAAAGGGTCCTGTGTGGAAAGACAAAAGATAAATTCAGATTTAAAAAAATACTTCTTTCAATCTGGGGAAAAAAAGGGTGAGTTAATCATCAATCATTGCAGACATCACATTTATTGTACTTCCTAGGGATTTTCGTTATTGTATTCAATGTATTAAATAGAAAAAATGGGAGGCATAAATGGAAACAACATTATCTATTTAAGCACCATATGTTGATATCAGTCAACACCAATCATAATCAATTTTTTTTACAACATACATGAATACTTATGGTGAATCTACTTTCTCCACAAAGGAAATACAGTTTTCAATGAGCGCCTCTAAATTTAAAGTAGCTGTTGTTTAAAAAGTTTTAGGGCTCAGCAAGAGCTGAAGTGGAAATCTGAACTTCTCAAGAATGAATGTACAAAAAGACACATCTCAATGTGACTTTTGATCTGGTACCACTAAAGTTGAGGGAAAGACCCTGTATAATAGTGTAAAGTTCTGTTCGGTTCCTCACATCTAAATATCTATTCATGTCTAAAATGATTATGCTTCTTGTTCTTAAAGTTCAAATGGACCTCTGATTAGAATTATTGGTAGGAAAAAAATAAAGCTAAATCATCATAAGGTAATCCAAAGAGAAAAGCTAGAATTATTCTATTTTTTGCTACTGTACAAGAGCCAGTATTGTTCCATTTTTGCTTCTTTACAAAAGCTCAAATTGTTATATTTTTTTCTACTTTAGAACTATCAAAGATGGGTCACCTCTGCATAGACACGGCACTCGATAGCCCAGCCGTCTATGGGGATGTTTTCCTGTGCGTGGAGCAGTCTGTGTCCCTTTGCCACTCGCAACATCTGATGCACGATGTCCACGCCAGTAATCATCTCGGTGATGGGGTGCTCCACCTGGGTAGAGAGGGGAGTCAGATGAACATTTATATCGCAGCCTGCAGGGGAGCTTTTGTAGCGTTTTGTTGTTGTTTTTTTATTAAGAGATTATTATTTCATTTTTCCTTTAAATAAAAGTAAATAGAATCTCACAAGTATTCTCATTAAAAATTTTCTTCATGTGTGAAACTCAAGTTGTGCAGAAATTTGTAAAAGTAAATTTTTCTTTGTCGGGATATGATCTAAACATGAGTCCAATAATCCAGAACAGTTTGATTTTTTTCTTTGGCACAAAGAAAAGATTTTTTTTTTGTCCTTGTTTACCTGCAGACGGGTGTTCATCTCTAGGAAGTAAAAATTTTTGTTCTTGTCCACCAAAAACTCAACAGTTCCTGAAACAAAGATATGGAATCTGTTAGTTACACCTAAAAAGGAAGCCAGTTTTTATATGCAGAAAATATTTTTGATAAGTAGAGAAAATAGTTGTTTTGGGTTTTTTTTTTTTAAAGCATTAGCTTAACTCTTTGTCCGATGCTGGACGCTGACAGCGTCCGATGGCATAGTGTGTTTACTATTTCGTTTAGTTAGATATTTAGACTGACCAAATAGTTTACAGTTACTTTATTTGGCCCGGAACTACTTTAGTTTCAGTTTGCATGCCTGCAACCAAAGATTCAGCAACGTTTTTACGATCATAATCATAGATCTAGATTCAAAACAACCTCTACTATATGCACAAGATTAGACCTACAGTATCAAATGAGACATCAATTTGTTCACAATTGGATTAATACTCAGTACAAAAAAGGGCAAGGGAAAAAACCTATCGGTTTAAGAGTTAAGGTTATAAAAGAAAAGTGATGTAAATTTTTCAAAATGTGGAGCTAACACGAGCGTCATTAGATAATTTTTAAAGACTTGTTAGATCTTAAGTAATAATGCTATGGTGCCTAAAAAACAAAGGTCTCATTGATATAAAAAATTGTACTTTATCTCTCTGTTTCTCTGTCTTACTTTTTTTTCTGATCTCCCTCCATCTTTCCAATTATCCCATGACACAAGATTAATAAATTGTATAATGTCTTCTCTCATGTCTAAAATGATAACAATTTAGAGTATTACAAAACGATGTAGACAAAATAACAGTTCAGAGCTCAGAGCTGAGGTGACGATTTCTTTTAACTTTAAGCAAGGTAAAATCAGATCCGTCACTACAATGTCCCTGAGCCCTCCCTCTAGTAGTGGCCACACACACACACACACACACACTCACCAGCAGAGTCGTAGCCGACAGCGTTGGCCAGTCTGCAGGCCTGGTCACCCATGGCCTTGCGCGTCTCCTCATCCAAGAAAGTGCTGTAGCCACAGAGCGAAAATTTTTAAAAATTGAGTTAAAATTTCAATATAACCAGTGATGCCAAAAGGATCCAGATTTTTTTTTTTTTTGCTAAACCTTTTTGTGTAAAGCGGCATAGCATAACGAATCACTAAACAGATTCTAACTCCACAATAGACCTTAACAGAACTCTGACCCTCCCAACATTTTTTTTTACTGAAAATCTGTAAATCTAAGAAAAAATTGACACCCCTGATTTGAATTTAAAAAATGTGCCTAAAATAGTTGATGCGATTTACGCTCTTTTGGTTTATCCCAAAACCAGGTGTGGTTCAAATCTCAGACCTCCTGCTTGTCAGTAAAGAGCATAACTCACTGAGCTATCTGGAACCCAAGGAGTATGAATAAATCACACTTATACCATGTGTAAGAACCTAATTCCCTTTTTGTCTTTACACCAATCAGAATAGATCTAAATGTATCAGTTTGAACTTTTGGAACACATAATGCACTTTACAGAAATCACGTAGGAGGTTGATATTTTATTGAATTTCTTTCTATGTTTTATGCACAATTTCAATCTTTCTTGCAAAGAAAGAAAAATAAATAGAATATATAAAAAGAATATAAGAAATGTTTCCATCAAAAATATTTTCGAAAATGTAGCTTTTAGAACACTTTTTATTGCTTTTGCATGAGAAAGCTTTCAAGTCAGCTCCTTTTTCTGAACGGATCAGTTACATTAACAATATAATCTATTTTAAATATAGCTTGTACTTATCACATCCTACAATCTTTATGGAAAGAACAGAATAGGTCAAGTTGATTTCAGCCTTAATTCTTAACTTACTTTTGTTTCTTTTGAAGTTTACGCTAGTACAATGTTCAGTTGGACGCATTAACTCACCTGGGAGCCTCCTCTATGACCTTCTGGTTTCTGCGCTGGATGGAACACTCCCTCTCGTGGAGGTACAGGCTGTTCCCATGCTTGTCACACAGTACCTGCACAGAGCAAAGCAGTTTCAAATAGCTGTAATAATCAGAGTGGTGCCAGATGGATCAATATTTTTTTTTTACTGAACATTTCACTCAAACAAAAATATATTGCACCATAAGACGCATCCAAAGTCTCGTATTTCCTATTTCTCATAAACCCAATTTTACAAGAGGATAAGCTAATTTTTTTTTTTTTGGCTCATAAATTCAAAGATGGTTTCAACAACAACAAAAACAAACAAATTATCTTTCAAGCAACATTCATTGACCATTGCTGCCCAACACATGCTTTCAGGGGAAACAGGATTGGGGGAAGCTTTACATGGAAAGAGAACATTCGGAAACTCCCATAACAATTTTTTTTTAAAATAAGGTTATGTTCATGTAGCAATCTATTTTTTTCCATAACTTTTGTGATTCTGTCATGTCCCTTAATTCAAAGTTCTCATTCAATCGCAAGCAATTTGAATTATGAGGTTTCCACTATGCTAGTAGAATCATTAAATGAGAAAGAACCACCTGTATATCTAGGTCTTACCTGAATTTCAATGTGTCTTGGATTCTCAATATATTTCTCAATCAGCATACGATCGTCCCCAAAGCTTGACTTTGCTTCTTCCGTGCACAGGCGGAATGATGTTCTAAAGATCAAAACATTATGAAAACATGATCAGAGAGTGCAATCTAAAATATGATAACATGCTGAGAAAGTTTCAACCTTTCCAGCTACTGTAGAATCAAACGTCCACTGCTAGGATGGCCTGTTTGCAGTGACTGACACAGGACTTTTTAATATTTTTTTTTTAACGTTAACTGGAAAGCCACCATTTTTTTTTTTTAACTGAAAATCTGTATATGTATAGAAAATTACCTTTAACTGTAATATGACACCAAAGTGCATACCAAATATTATTTGTTTAAATTATTTAAAAAAAAGAGATAGTCATAGAGACAGACGATGTAGAGGGGGGGGTCGCAGTAGGAAAAGGAAGAAAGCAGCAATCAGATCAGGTGATATATGTTTTTGTTAATATTTTACAATAACTAATGTTGCTGGCAAAATTTCCCCAGTGGAGGAATAAAGTGTATCTGATAATTTTATTTCATCTTAACACGGCTTTCCAACATTGGATTCGAACCTGGCCTCTTGGTCGTTGCGAGCAATCCTCATGCCTTTACCTCCTCCGCCAGCTGAGGCTTTGATCATCACAGGGTAGCCTACATTGGACATGGAAGTGGAGACATTACATTTAAAAAGTCACACATAAAACATATAAATAATTAGCCCCAAGCGCCTGACATATTATCCTGACTGCTCCATGTGCTACACAGTAGAAAGTTATGAATTTACCAGGCAAAAAGTTGGAAGGGATTAATAAACAGTGATGCTAACAGAATCAATATCTTTTTTACTGAACATCATCGCCCCAATTGCTGTAGCATAAAATCTCATAACACATATGCCTTTGACAAATCTTTACTGAGTTCTGACCTGCCAATTAAAAAAAAACTTTTTTTTACTAAAAATCAGTAAATACCTACAAAAGTACAGTAAAAAATTTGAGAGTGAGAAATAGAAAAAAACAACGACAAAACACAAAAGGCGTGAATTCCCACCAATTTTGTTGGCGAGCTCGATACAGTGATCAGCGTCTTTGACAGCTCCGTCGAACCCAGGGATCAGATTAACGCCAGCCTTCTCGGCAATCCGCTTGCTCTCAATCTTGTCGCCCATGGCCTTGATGGATTCACTGTTTGGTCCCACAAACGCCACGCCCATGTCTTGCTGTGTAGGAATAACATCAATAAACATTAAAATAAGCAAAAGCATGATTTAAGTGAAACATCTTCTTCCGTGTTTGGGGTGAAATTACTCCTGAACTAAGGTGTTATTCTATAATCAAAAAGAATAAGAAAAATTATACCAAGAGAAATTAAAAATATTTCCCATTAGTTAAATAGTTTGGAAAACATCAACTTAAACAAGTGCCTTATGTTAGGAGGTTAAAAAAAATACAAGCTGTTTTTGATTTAATTAAAACACTGAAAATGAGAATTTCCTATTGAACTGTATGTAATCAGACTTTAAATTTGACACTTCTCTCTGGTGATTTTCTCACTTCACCTTACACTTTTCTTGCAGATCATCCCAAATATAAATTTTAGAAAACCAAATTATTCAAAATCAACCGTTGATAAAAAAAAATTATATTTATCAATAAAAAATATGAGAGTATAAAAAAAGCAGTACCAATTTAGCAGCAAATGTTGTATTTTCTGATAGAAATCCATAACCTGGATGGACCTGAAAAGAAAGGAAATAAAAAAAATGAATTTACCAAATCGTCATATGAAATGGTAAATGAATACCCTTCATTATTATATTATAAAGTCAACATGTTGTGTCAGGCTTTCCAGCATTAGTGATTATATTTATTTAAATCTATCAAATGACTCTCTCTCTATAATCTTGCTGCACTCAGAACTTATGCCAAACTTGTTTTGTAAGCTATCCTGTCATTCATTCCGTCATATATTCTCTCTGTCCACATCTGCTGTGCCTCCAGTCCAATAAATGTGGCCAACCACTATGATGAATGGGTCAATACAAAAAAAAAACTCTGTTTCAAAGTACTTACTCACATAAACTATATGTCCTACAATGTTAACCAGAGAGGAACTTCACTCTACGTTTCT
This sequence comes from Elysia chlorotica, assembly GCA_003991915.1. Lineage (NCBI taxonomy): Eukaryota > Metazoa > Mollusca > Gastropoda > Plakobranchidae > Elysia > Elysia chlorotica. The sequence continues at coordinate 248,876 of RQTK01000245.1, forward strand.
TTGTAAATTTTTCTGATTTGCGCTCACACAAGGTTTTCTGTTTTTCTCAATAAGCAATACAAGGTGTTTAAACTATGAGCATTAAACCTGATGGCACTCACCGCCTCAGCCCCTGTATCCTTGATGGCTTGAAGAATCTTGTCCATCCGCAGGTAGCTCTCACTGGAGGGGGCAGGCCCGATACAAATCGCTTCATCTGCCGATCTGGTGTGCACCTGGTCAGAGAAATAACATTCAGTACATTTAACCTTTGAAAAACATGTTAATAAATTTTCTAAGGAAAAAATGCTTCAGTTTTAGTAATATTTTTTTAACATATCTTAAAAAACAAACAAAGTCATGGCAAGACTAATATTTTTTTTTTAATATAAATGTTGAGTCTTTCTTAAATGTTAGTGGCAACTTTTGTATGAAAATGGAATAGTAATTATCTATTTTTGAAATATTTCATGAACTTTTTCTTGTACAATAGGTGACTCCTGTAATCTGAAGGGACCAGAGTGAAAAGATTTTCCAACCCCTGAACTTTGTCGTAAACTTGAAGGGCTTTACGACACCTAATCTAATAGTCACCCTTGTAAACCCAAACCAATGTTCTAATATCATTAAATTAGCCAGCCTAATGTTTTATCCAATTCCTGACATATTATACCACATCAAGATTGTTAGACCTTTCAGATTTGTAGTTCTAGAATTTACTGACATGTCCAATGCTTTTAAATACAGCCTTTAGTTACTCCACAGAGATCAGTACAGCTTATTTTTTGTGCACCCTTTTTATGACAAATCAACAGAATTTTCATGCCTTTGTAAAAGTGGAAATAACATTGAAAAAAAAACCAACAACAAATTAGAAGGTAGATTTCACAAGCCTATCACAAAATGTCCTTGCAGTCCCTTTTAGTTGAGCGTGAGAGAGCTAGGTCTAAAAAATACATATCTAGAATCACATAAAAACACAACTCTCAGACTCAATAATCGCTCTTCTAGATCTAGATTAGGGCATGCAAGGGCAGGAAGTTTGCGACGATACTATAGATTGTAGATTTATAATTATATTACATACAAAGGCCTACTGGTTTAAAAAAATCACACCTGAGTGCAATAAAGATAATGCAACTGTTGTGTTCTTGAACTATCCATTGTTCAAAATGACAGACAGTTAGAAAGTTAAGATAGACGGATTGTTTCGACGAATAAATCAATAACAAACCACGGTGGATTTGATATTGTGTATTATCCCAAAAGAGTACAGATGGTAAAAAATTGATACTTTTTAAAACAAACAAATATGCATCACTTAAATATTAACACCCTGTCCCATTTTATAGTGCGCACATCTTTTCTCAATTCATTTCATTCAAAAACCATAGCCGTAAAGCAAAGTTTATGTCCACTTTTGCGATAAGAGGGTATGTAGCCTTAAGGGTTGCACCAAGAAACGCAAATTACGTTAAAGGCACATTTATGCTTTAAATCAAAAGTACTAAAAACATTCGCAATTATTCATTTCTTAAAAGTGGTAACGATTTAACGTATTCCACATGTTTTTTAGGGGACTAATCGCAGCATCAACACCGATTGTGGAGCAGACTTTACAAAATCGTTGCTGCCGCGGGAATTCGCAGAACGCAGAAAACTGTGATCCCTGAATCTGAGAAAAGAAAACCAAAAGAAAAAAAAAGCTGAGGGAAACACTCACAGCAAGAGAGTCTGCCTCACTGTGAACTGCGACAGTTTTGATACCCAGGCGACGACATGTGTTGATCACACGACAGGCAATTTCTCCGCGGTTAGCAATCAACACTTTGTTGAATTTCTGGATGAAAGAAACATTAAATATGAAAGTCATGGACAGACCAAGTGATATAGATTTAAAATATTACTCTCATAAACAAAACAAAGTACAAAACATTTAAGTCTCTTGATTGCCTGTGGATCATAGGGCAGCAGCAAATCCCCTCTACTGGACTCAGTTCTGGCTGGTCCTCTTCAGCTCGGCCCATGTACTACCAGCTTTTATCTCAACACCAGTGCTTTGCCGCCAAGTCTGCTTTGGGTGGCTGACATTGCGTTTGGTCTTAGGGTGTTGAAAGCGTATCTGGCCATACTGATCTGGCATCTGACATCCTAGTCTGTTCCTGATGCAGCTTCAGTGGGTCTGCCTGTCTGCTGTTGATTCTTATGACCTCGGATTTTCCCATAATTATCTGGAGTCCAGTCTTCCCAGCTTCTTCTGACACCTGATATAGCTTCTCTTGTACGTCTTGTACAAAGTATTTAAGACCAAAAATTTTTTAATCTGGAAAGCCAGAAATAGCATGGAGAGAAAACAAAAGAAAAGGAAAGCCATGGAGAGAACTGAAGGTCTGCACAGGAGACTGAAACGGAGAGCTTTTGATGTTGGTCTGTGAATTAGCAGGGAGTTGAGAGGCAAGGGAGAAGAATTACAGGGTAAAACATGACATGCTGGGTGCAAAGAACCCTTTTCATAAAGCAGGATTTATCCTTAATATTAAACGTGAGATTGTACCGCTTCATCAGGCTTGCACCGATCGTTCCAGTATTGTTCTCTATCGTAGAGCTTCATGGTTGTGTAGATTGTTCTCTTGAGCAGAGGATGGGATCCAGTTACAGCCTGAAAGTAAAGAGAAAAAGGTGTCAAATCAAACCTTAACTTGTAGTCTTAGAGGAGAAACAGCTTTTAAACACTTATACCCAAAATAATGTTACAGTTTTCATATATTAAATTTGCTTTAATGATTTGACATTTTTTGTAATTGTTTTTCATTAACAATCTGCACACAAATTAAAAATATTCCAACCCTCTAAAAGTATAAATATAATACATTATAGAACCTTATCACACACAAAAAATAAGGGGATTAATTTTCCCTTGAACGGTTGAACCTCATTAACAAGTAAATAAGCCTGCAGCGTAATAATGTTAATGCCCTTAGAGTAAGTTAGGCAAACAATGTTATAAATGATCTAGACCATCCAGTTTTTCTATTTATACAGTCAACAACTGAAAGTGTATGAAATAATAATACTTTTATAATTTTAAATAATCTTTTTCTTCCTAAAATTAATAACTTCTGGAAGTGAAACACATCTGAAATATTAATTTATATTTTAATATCATGTTCAATAATAGTGCATCCAAAAAGGAACACACAATCAATGCCACTACTTGAATTTGAGAAATTTACTCTCGCATTTTTTACTTTGTATATTACATGGGGTATCATGAAAATAATATTTTTTCTGTATGCTGTTGAATGTTTTGAATGCAATGACTTCTGAATGTGTTGTCAGTCACGTTGAGAGTGTAAATCGCTAAAGTTGTAATTTTAAAGCATTTGTCCAGTGAAATACAGCAGTGAAGCTAAAACATCAATGGTTCCATTACAATTTTATGAGAGCATTGATGTTCTTCATCTTTAGTGTCTCATTTTCTGCTAAATTTGGCTATAGATACAAAGTAACAAGCAATACATGGTTTAGTTCCAACAAAATTAATTTTAGTTGAGCTGCCAGTCTCCTCTACTCTAGCCTTTTGTAGTCAGTCAAGAAAAAAAAACTTTTTAACATAAGTTTGAAATATTTAAAAAATCTAGATTATATAAACAGTGTTTCTGTTCATTATTTGGATAGGAATATGATACTAATAGTAATACTAGATTATAGGGGCCTACTCTGTGTAAAGTATAAATTTGATAGAAACGTTACATCTATACCTAGATCTATATGTATGTGTCCAGTTTATATTGTATATATATATATATATAGACTCGGCTCGAATTTGTTGACGCTGTAACAGGAAAACTACTTGTAAACAAAATAAAAAATAGTAATAGTATGACATTAAAACAACCTTTACCTACCATTACAAAGAATGTAACTGCACCAGTCAGTGATGAGTTATAAATATAAATGTATCACAGCTGCAAGTGCTATTAATTTAGATTCTTATCTAGAATTTAGATCTAGATTTTGGTCTACCACTAGATTCTAGATCTAGATGTCTAGATCTAGATCTAAAATCTATGAGTTGAACTTGAAAGGCATGGACTGATTGAGCATGAAGGGTCAAGAGGATAAATTTTTTCTCGTAAAACTAAATTTAATTTAGATCTTTACTGTAAGCTTAGTCTGGAACTGCATTTGGCTCTAATATTAGAACTTTGATATAGATCTAGATCTAGACTATATCTAAATTCTGCTTCTGTTTACTTTAGGCCGAAAAAAACAAGAGTGGACAAGATCCGGTGCAATCTGCAAACACACGCATGCCATCGATCAGCAGTTTAAAAATGACAGTAGAGAAAGGGATCTAAAGTCCAAGAATCATTGGACCGTGGCGGAAATGATCAAAAAGTAATTTTTGTCGAATAAAGAAACTACCTTGGAACATTGGTGCAGCGCCTCCTGAAGGGAGGACTTGTATCCTTGGAGTCTGATGGACGCCGCCATGTTGGCTGCGTAACGCCGCTAACGCGTAATATTTTGGATAGACTTAAAAAGGGGAATTACAGGGTTACTGACCCGGAACAATTAGACTAACTAAACTGACTATGTTAAAAAATGGGGGGTAACATTACACGTACCAGGCCCAGAAACCTTGTACATGCCATTTTAATTTTCTGATAACTTTGACCTTCTGTGATATGACGACATATCTGCACGCTTTCAAAATAGAGGTTCGAATATTAGAGAGGCGAAACATTAATTTGCCGAATCAGTAGAGTATTGTCTGATGCCCAAAATAACATTGTTAATCTGCGGTGAACAGTGTCGTTGTCACAGAAAAAAAGGGTTGGCGGTGATGATGACATATCTAGTTTGCTCGTAGATCTATGTCATATAACATGTTATGAGTGTTTCTATGGCAATGAAAAGACATCTGGGAGTAATAAAAAGATATATGGGGGAAACGAAAAGAAATGTGGAGGCAATGACAAGAAATGGGAGGCAATGAAAAGACATGCGGGGGGGGGGGGGGGGGGGCGGGGGGGGCAATGACATTGGCCCTCTCTTTCTCTCTTAACTCGTATAACAGTCAGAGAGTAGTAAAAACATACAAAATCCGAGACAAAAATGAAACCGAGAGAAACATTGTAGGCCCTATTAATCGCATGAACAGAATATTTCAGAACACTATGTTCGAGATATGACCTTTGAAAATACAGCTCACTAGAATTAAAACTAACGATTTAAAAAAAAAAAATTTTTTATTAAAAAAAAGGGCTGATAGATGAAGCACCATGACAAATATAGATAGGAATTGAGCACGAGAAAAGAGTGACTGCATGAGTAGTCGGTGTGGACTAAGAATCACATTAAAAATTAACAGAAGCTACAGATACGTGTATCACTACCAGCATTTCCTGTGCTGTAGGTTACCTATTTAAAAAGACGATCGGGTCGGTGTCAGCAAAACATGACCGGCTGATTCAGACGTTGTGGTATACATTATCACAGCTTTGTCTCAGTGTGATACATGTAGCCGTAGTTTTGTTAGACGTTAGTCTAAGGACCCGTCCCCATATGCGATCCTCTTCAGGAACCTAACAACCGTTAAACTTTAAGAGAGAGAGAGAGAGAGAGAGAGAGAGAGAGAGAGATAGATAGAGAGAGAGATCAGATAGATAGAGAGAGAGAGAGAGAGAGAGAGAGAGAGAGGGAGAGAGAGAGAGAGAGAGAGAGAGAGGAGAGAGAGAGGGAGAGATGAGGAGGAGGGGTGAGAGAGACAGATGGAGAGAGAGGGCAAGAGAGAGAGGGCAAGAAAGAGAGAGAGAGAGAAAGAGAGAGGGCAAGAGAGAGAGAGAGAGAGAGAGAGAGAGAGAGAGAGAGAGAGAGAGAGGGAGAGAGAGGATACTAACCCTAGTGTTGTTCAAAAGCCACATGATGCTTGACATTGTTTACTGTCCTGTTGTTTTTTCCACAGCTAAAACAAAAATTCCTTCGAAGAAAACCAGTGGCTCGATGATTTCTCGCGTAGGCCCTACAATCAGTTATTATTCAGATCTATTTTATTTTTTACAAATGTACAGACACATCCAATAGACATTCACCTATAATAAATATAGGGATCTATGTAAACGCTGTTTTTATATTGCATGAAAAATATAAACAAAAACATTTACTGATAATTATGGTTTGTTCGATGTTTCACAACGGTAATGAAACATGTCGTTTCAGGATCCTGGAAATGTGGTCTTTTCAATATGTTTTACTTAAAAACGACGCGTATAAAAGATAGCCTAGACTCTAGATAAAAAGTAAAATCACACTGATAAGCACTTAATGGAGGGAAAATGGAAATATGAATTGACTCTCCGCATTTCGATTAATCTAATCGGGATTCAAGTTTTCTTTAGATTACCCTCACAGATCTGCTGCTACTGCTGCTGCTACTACTACTACTACTACTACTACTACTACTACTACTACTACTACTACTACTACTACTACTACTACTACTACTACTACTACTACTACTACTACTACTACTACTACTACTACTACTACTACTACTACTACTACTACTACTACTACTACTACCTTGTTGCTACAATTATTATGAATACTGTTGTCAACCTATTTCGATATTAAATTATTGATAAACATTATGTAATCACATATCCGAAATCCTCGAAGAAAGGGGTACATAATTACAGCATATATACACGGAAAATCCAGATTTCAAGACTGATGCAAACACAATGTCCATCATAAATGCAAACTTTAAGATTTTTGTTGGAGTCCAAAGGGCGCAGACCCCATTGTAAAGGCAACCACTAAATTTGTACATTGAGGCCACATTTAAAACAGGTCAGGGACCAACTAGATCGAGGCAGGGCAAAGAGGAAATTAATCTATCAAGGGCAACGTGGCCTAGATAAATTCTCTGAAAGCTGAGACTCCTAGTTTGGTTGTGGTAAGAAAAAGTCGAACTACAATGTACATGCAGTGTTCAGTGCTTTGTACGGTACTTATGACAGTTTTTGTTTGTGTGTGTATGTGTGTGTTGTTTTTTTTACTCCAGGTCGTTTTACAAACCAAATTAAGTGATGCGGGCATAATTATGACTCTTGGGAGCAGGATGGTGTAAAAAATTAAAAAAAAATGTTTCATTTCAACTATTTCTGAATTATAGAGCCTACAGACCTATGGATTTCACTACAAATTCACTACAATTCCCGACACATCGTACAGAATCAAAACGACTGAGAAGTAGGACGAAACCATGTTGCAGATGTTTGGGCGAAAATGTTGTATTTATATTCGTGGACTACTACATGTATTATTGTCACCATTGAAAAATTGGAGCACATATACATACGGGTGTAATTACTATGCTAATGTCATTTCAGTGGCTTGGATTTGGAAGTTTGTTTGAATGAAAATGGCATGTGTTTTTTTTTCTGTTTCCCTTTGCAACGTTTATTGTGGCCAGCTTGCAGTGAACGAAAGGAAAGATAGATTGCTTCGTAGGCATATTGATCTAGTTAGTTTGCTTTAAATTCGAAATAAGCACACACACACACACAAAGAAAAGAAACAGCAATCAAACAAACAAACAAAATAAAAAACAACAAAAACAAAAACAAACAAACAAACAAACAAACAAATCAAAAACAACAAATCAACAAACAAACAGAATAAAAACTGATGCACTGATTAGTTTTGTTTTGTTAGCTGTTTTCCTTTTAAACCCGTCTAGCTTTAAAACAGCACCAGCTAATATTTTGACGAAAAAACAAGGAAACAGAAAAAAAAACACATGCCATTTTCATTCAAACAAACTTCCAAATCCAAGCCACTGAAATGACATTAGCATAGTAATTACACCCGTATGTATATGTGCTCCAATTTTTCAATGGTGACAATAATACATGTAGTAGTCCACGAATATAAATACAACATTTTCGCCCAAACATCTGCAACATGGTTTCGTCCTACTTCTCAGTCGTTTTGATTCTGTACGATGTGTCGGGAATTGTAGTGAATTTGTAGTGAAATCCATAGGTCTGTAGGCTCTATAATTCAGAAATAGTTGAAATGAAACTTTTTTTTTAAATTTTTTTACACCATCCTGCTCCCAAGAGTCATAATTATGCCCGCATCACTTAATTTGGTTTGTAAAACGACCTGGAGTAAAAACAACACACACACACACTATCTACCAAAATTACCTCTGTGAATATTATCTACCAATATTACCTCTGTCAATATTATCTACCAAAATAACTGTCAATATTATCTACCAAATTACCTCTGTCAATATCATCTACCAAAAGCCTGGAATTTAACTTGAAACCTGGCTAAGCTCAGCAGAAATTCATGAACCACCCCTATTGGATGGGGTTAAGATAGACCTCCCGTCGTATCCACGAGACCCATTATGTTCATCTATTAACATGCCCACTTAGTCACCACCTAAATATACAGCAGATTGTGACGATAACTCCAAGAACGCGGCGTGGGCAGTTCTCTATCACTCCTCAGTCAGGTTTGTGTACGAAGGAAACGTTAACTCACTCAGACTCTGTATTATCAGAAATTGTCATTTGCTGTGGCCATTAGTTTTCATTTCACTTACGGGTTTCTGTTGAATTCGATTCGAAGACACGAAGCGGCGCTAGACTGTGGGTGTAAAAAGCTTGACCAGTCCATGTATCGAAATCCGTGCACTCAAAGTCAAAGTCAGCGTCTCCAGTTACATTGTTTCACAATAATATTTGAGGATATCTGATAGTTTTATTTCGCTTGGAAACATCACCACATTATTGTACCAGCCACGGTGTCATCTCCACACCCTCTCGTTCTCTCTCTCTCCCTCTCCCTTTCTGTCTCTCTCCCCCTCTACCTCTTTCTTATCAACCGATCTATCTAACTATCTATCTGTCTATCTATCCCTCTATCTATCTATCTATCTATCTATCTATCTATCTATCTATCTATCTATCTATCTATCTAAATCTCTCTCACTTTCTCTCAGCCAATGAAAGGCGATCTATTATCCGCTCTCAGCACATGCACTGACTGAATTGCTCAGTAGGGCCTTGGAAACTTAGGTTACTCAACCTACCGAATGTACCCAAAAGCATTTTCAGGAGACACTGAAAAAAGTCAAAGTTTTAGACTATTTGTTTTTAATATAGACTGATTGAGAACCCATGGAATTCGCGAATATGGTGGGATGGACAAAGCTGAAAGAATTTCAAATGAATTTGAAACAATATGCTAAAACTCTATACTTGTATTAGATCTATATTTCCTCAGAATACGTACGAAACTTTCAGGAATTAAAAGTACATACGTCAACTCTTTCGTGCTGTGAAAACTGATTATAGAATGTCATTGTAACCTTTAGTTTTGTTTCTTCTTTTCGTTTTTGTTCTTTTCTTTTGCTTTTGGTTGTTGTTGATTAGTAATCTTTTGTTTGGATATTTTTATAAGTGATAAGACCATTGGCCAACATGCTGTTAGTTGTATTTACAGGCTATTGGGTTTCTTAAATTAGACTAAATTTTATCTTCTGGCTGTACAATTGAAATAAATCGGCGCAGTGTGCGCTTTAAAACTGCGCGCTTAAAACAAAAACAAAAACAAACAAAAAAACAATGCAAAATTTAAAGCGCATGAGCTTATAGAATCGGAGAAAGCATCGTACATATACCTGCATTTGGTAGTAGTTTTTTGTTGTTTTTTTTTTTAATCTGAAGTAGGGCTCAGAAAGAATTAAATCGATGAAAGGGGATTTATAATCCGCTGTTAGAGTACGTAATCTGTCAGAGTGCGTTCACTGATTAAACTTCACAGGGAAAACTGTGAACACACGGCCTTTGAAACTCAACTTTCCCAACCTGATGATCATGCCCCAACTTTGCTTCCCTTTGATCTCTTGAAAATGTAAAAACAAGGAAAAAACAGAATTGCGATCGTAAGTACAGTGAGTCTTTTTGTGTGTTGGCGAACGAGCTATTTTTAGGAGATATTTGCACACACAAAAAGTTTCCGTGGCTCTCCTGGTAGACATTATTTATCTTTGTAACGGGTTGAGAGCAAAACTAAAGAAAGGCTAAAGTCGACTGTATCAGCCGTGTATATGTTTTCCTGATTATAAAGATGAGGGTATCTTTTTAAATTATTGCTTCATTTAAAATTCTCTCTCTCTCTCTCTCTCTCTCTCTCTCTCTTTCTCTCTCTCTCTCCCCCTCTCTCTCTCTTCCCTCTCTCTCTTTCTCTCTCTCTTTATCTCTCTCTCTCTCTCTCTCTCTCTCTCTCTCTCTCTCTCCCTCTCTCTCGTCTCTCCCAGCCTCTCCGCATAAAACCCATTATCTATCAATGGTTCTGAAAACGGATACACCAGACATTGAAAAATGAAAATTCTAGTTGGGCGGAAACCACACAGTCATAGCCCGCCTCGACACGTGTGCTTGGATCTGTAGTGGATAGTGCGACTAGTGTGGTGTATCGGGTATTCATTAGGGTCCAATTTCTGTGCTAGAATTACGTCTACTACTATGGGTAGATATATAATTTTATTTTAATTTGTTTCCACAGTGGTAGAGGTAGGCTTTTATTGAACATGGCCGAACAAAGATTGCACTGCGTGGGATTAGAACACTCGACTTATAGATGCAGCGGCACCAAATCGCCTTGCCACTTAGAGCGAGCATAGCTATACCACTATACCACTAGACCACTACGCTCCCTAAAAAAAGGAGTTTCATGACTAAGGTACTTACTACGCCTCTTAAAGTGATTTGCTACGTCTACTACTACTACTACTTTACTAGTACTCGGTTCCCGAACAGGATCCTATATCAGCAGATTGGCTGAATTCAGTTTTCTGATTCAGCGTTCTTGTTTTTGAGGCAGGCAGACATTGTTTTTACTCCCGATACGAAAAAATGGGGGGACGTAATTATTTACTAAAGCAGTGGGGAACTTTTTTTGTTAATTTAGTTTTTATTTTGTGTTCATTTTTTAAGAAGAGAAACTGAGGATGAGTAGAGAATGAAAATCGTTACGTGTTTATATTTCGTATTCCATGGCTGTATGTAATGGTACAACTTTAAATGGGGAAGGTCTACAGATCCTTAGTTACAAGAAAGGCGTCAATCACGTGACAAGGTGAGTGGCTAGAAAACCAGAGCCACGCCAGTAGCTTCATCGAGCAAAAAAACAAACAAACAACAAAAACAGCAATAACAACAACAACAACAACGACAAAAGAAAATAATGAGCAAATTGATACCATGTCAAGAAGTATGTTATAATATGCTTTTGGCATGAGAACCTTACGGTAATGGGGCAAAACCCTTACGTTTTACTCAATGTTGCTAACTGTGAAACTTTTAAACCACCACCCAGTCCCCACCATCTCCTCTACAGCCACATACTTTTAGAAATCTGGCACAATGCTTTGTAAAACAAAAACAAAACAAACAAAAAACCACCAAAAACAATATAGGTCAATTATTCTTAAAAAAATATTTTTTTCTAATTTTTCAGATGATTTAAGACGAAACCTGTGTATTCGAGTCAGCCAAGGTCGACATGTCATCACCGTGACCAATGTGTAGCATTTTGCCAATTTGGAAACAAATTACTAAGGTCTGCCGATTTAGGAGTTCATGGATGCTTGCTAATTAAAGGCCTATCAAGTTTCTTCAAAACGTATTCAGTTTGCGGACTTGAAGGTCCATTTTCATGCTGGCTCAGCACTGTTTTGTCTCCAGTAGTTGATGGTACATGTATACGTATGGAATACACGCAGGCCTACAGCCATGTAGTTCTAGTGATGGGTACTTCATCGTTCACTGGTTGGGTCGGTATCAGTATAATGTGACTGGCTGAGACAGGAGTCATGGTATCCCCGCCCTGTCTCGTGTGTGGCAGCTCATAAAATTGTCGGACGTCCGTCTTGGGGCCCGTCCACAATATAGCCTATATAGTGCTGATGTTGGACATTAAAACCAACTCAACTCAACTCAACTTCATCGTTCATGCAAACGGTTCCACTTTGATCCACATTTTCTATGAGAGCAATCATAAGGATACTCGATTAGCTATAAATTGTTTCGGTAACTTATGTAGACATGTTACAGTTTTAGATACTTTTTGGCAAAAAAGTGTGTGTATGCGTCAGTGTCGGTACATGTACAAACAATGTAACCTGCAGGCAAAAAACGGGTAATCGCCCTGGGAGCTAAGAAACGGGTGCGCGTCCTCGGGCTGTTATCATAGACTGCACAATACTATCAATTATTATACATCTACAGTCTTTGGTTTTAATACTGTTATGTTGCAGCAACATTTCTGCGTTTCTACAACATGTCTGCAGCCAACTCTCCGTCACTGGGCTAGAAGGTTGTCATGTTTCTCAGGGGTGCGCCATTTTGAAATGAGCATGTTATTTTCGAATGTGCTTGTTGGATCAGTAGTATCTATCTTATCGGTACAGTTTGTTGTTTTACAAACTCCGCAGTTCTGAAACTTTATAATATTCTGAAGGGTGTATATTTTTGTCTTCCATTACTCATTATCTTAATTTAACATCAAGAACCAGACTTCTTTAGACCAGTAAAAAAACGGATTCAAAGAAATGCAAGTGGTGTTTCTCTCCCTTAAAATATAAGCAAAACATTTAACATCATCATAATCATCATCATCATTATCATCATCATCATCATCATCATCATCATCATCATCATCATCATCATCATCATCATCATCATCATCAACAACACCACCACCACCACCATCACCACCACCACCACCACCACCACCACCACCA
>RQTK01000245.1:261918-275189 GCA_003991915.1 Elysia chlorotica
TAATAATAATAATAATAATAATAATAATAATAATAATAATAATAATAATAATAATAATAATAATAATAATAATAATAATAATAATGATTCTGAAGAATTATGATAAAAAGGAGTAGAATACCAGTATTTCACAAAGAGGAAGTGAATATAACAATTAAACAACAGCAAACAGCATCTAATCACTCTATCAATCATTAATTAATCAATGCGTATAAGTAATACAGTAATGCAGAATTATGTGTAACAAATTATAACTATTTGTGATTTAAAGAAAGGAACAAGCTATGGTGCTTGTGCCTAAGAGTATGGGTGTAAAAACACACAGCCCGTCTTACCTTTCCGCTCTACGTCCGTTCCAGCGAATTCACACAAACAGATTGAACAAACCTCCGACTGTTTAAAAAAAAAGTGTGGGTACGATACTATTAACTGGCTGCTCTGCCGTGACCGTAATGGGTTTTCATGTTTGTCCCGAATCAAACATAATCATTCCCTCTAGAAATACGAGACTCGCCCACCCATATAAGGTTACAAAAAAAAGCCGCATCAGCCTTTTAAAAATCACTCACAAAAGTATTTTATTAACCGACATAAGTCCACGTATAAATTGACACCATGTTTTACGTAACATTTAGGTCCTTGTTAAACTAAATGATTTCTTTTTAATTTATTATATAAATTTTATAATGCTTTTTTTCTTTCAGCTAGAGGGACATTAAACAAAAGCGCGTGAATCTATACAAAAGTATCCAGTCTATTCAATTTCTATTGCACTGATTACGAAGTCCAAATATTTAAATGAAGGAATGGACAGGGGCAGGTTGACAACAAAGAGACAGAAATTGGATAGGAAGGGAGGGACGGGAGGGCATGGGGGAGATACACAGTGTGAGACAGATAGAGAAGAGAGAGCGAGAGGGAGGGAGAGAAGAGAAAGACAAGAGGGAGAGAGAGAGAGAGAGAGAGAGAGAGAGAGAGAGATAGGCAGGCAGAAACAAAGACAAAAACATAAAGAAGGAGAGCCAAGGATAGACAGAAAAAAAACCACACACAGAAACAAAGAGACAGACTCAGGCAAAGACTGAGACAAACAGAAAATGTAGATGATTAGGTAAATAATAAAGATAGGTGAGAATTTTAAAAGTAGAACACGCAAGGGCAGGCAAATCTAGATCAATAGAAGGAAAGGTTGCAGAGATCGACAGATTGGAAGAAAACAAGACAGAGAGGTCGAGGCGTAAAGGTGGGCCTAGCCAGAATAATGTAGAACAAAATGATAGAAAGAATGAGCAGCTGGGAGGGTGGGATTAGGTTAGGGAAATGTGAGATGGGGCGCAGCAAATCACAGGTATCGAGTGACAGTACAGGGGGGAGGGGACACTGGGAACAGGTGCTGTGGGACGCCTGTTACAAAATGTTTGCATCACAGGCACCCACCAGCCTGCAGCTTGCCGTCACGCTAGACCATGTGCTATGGGAGAGCAACAGGCAGAGCTCTACTCAGCAGTAACTGTGCGATGACAGGTTTTTCCAGCTTTGTTGGGCGCTCAAATAATAATACTAATAAGAATAAAACAATACAGGAGATACTGCACATTGTCAAGCAAAGTTTGGTAGGAAGAGACAAAATTTCTATTTCTCTTAGTTTATTCTGTCCTGGGTATCAGAAGAGGGCCATGTACGGCGATGGGGCCCCGGAGCGAGACACCCACGAATTGAGCGGTCACATTATACACCAAAACTTACTAACAGCGACCAAGGTCACTCGCTAGGGAAATCGAACCCATGACAAGTTGCCAAGTTGCCTCCTTTTTGGCCAAAGTAATTTTTTTTTTTTTTTTTTACTTTTGAGATATTTAAGTAAAATGTGCATATTTTTTTCTTTAAAAAAAATACATCAACCCAACGGAAGTTTGAATGAAGCCAAATTTGTTTCATTAAAACTATACAGACAATAATATTTAGATGAATATTATGGGATATGAATGCCCTAGCCCAAAAGATTCCTGAAAATTTAGGGAAATCGGCCGCTTTTCTATGCCAACTGTGCACATGTATAAGAATTAAAAGCCGTCCGTGTGGTATACTTTTGTGTGCTTGTTGCGTTACATAACCATGATCACAGAGAAACGCAATCCCTGGGGGAAGAAACCCAAGTCAGCCGTATAGGATTCTACGGGGAGACAGGTTTAGGGGTCGTTAAACCCAGAGAGAGAGATGGAGAGAGAGAGAGAGAGAGAGAGAGAGAGAGAGAGAGAGAGAGAGAGAGAGAGAGAGAGAGAGAGAGAGAGAGAGAGAGAGAGAAAGAGAGAGAGAGAGCTAGAGAGAGAGAGAGAGAGAGATGGAGAGAGAGAGAGAACCCCTCTCCCAGTCTTTGTGCCTCGTAAGTCTCAATGATACTATATGATGACAAAAGCCAAAGCTATTTATGCGGTACTCTTCCAGTCACGTGATACATACAGGAACCATGACTGGGACCCCACCAGCAGTAGGCCTACAGTAGAGATGCGGGTGTCAGAGCTGGGATTCAATCCATACCGTGTTGCAAGTAGAAGTCGTGCTCTTCCCTCTGACCATCGCGCCCCCGTGGCGACCGCTTTTAGCGCGCGCCTCATTAGATTATTATTATTATTATTATTATTATTATTATTATTATATAGAAAGAATAGGCAGGTTTCATATTACATTATACCCTTTTAACAATTCCAATGCATCTAATGACAATTCTCAAGGGCTGGATATTTGTCACTGCTTCGCTAATGAATAAAGCTTTATGGGTTGTGTGTATTGGTATTATGTCCATTGTTCAGATAAGTTGTAGAATTCTTTGTTATTAATAGTTTGTATTTTAAATGATCATTAGTGCTACATTGTATTTCCAACAGCAGCTGTTCCTTCGAACAACTCTATTGGAATGTCTGATTAATGTTTATGTTTGTTAAGGGTAATATATAAGGATTGTCTAAGCGAACGTTTAATCTAGAACCTTTTAAAGGATTTGACGTTATTCTAATGAGGCGCGCGCTAAAAGCGGTCGCCACGGGGGCGCGATGGTCAGAGGGAAGAGCACGACTTCTACTTGCAACACGGTATGGATTGAATCCCAGCTCTGACACCCGCATCTCTACTGTAGGCCTACTGCTGGTGGGGTCCCAGTCATGGTTCCTGTATGTATCACGTGACTGTAATAATAATAATAATAATAATAATAATAATAATAATAATAATAATAATAATAATAATAATAATAATAATAATAATAATAAAGTGCATTTATATAACAGCTTTCCCATATTGTTGCTCAAAGCGCCATGTCGTTTATACTTTTTGAGAACGTCGAACTATTCAAAGAAATTCGAAAAGGGAAAGGAGAGGGAAATCCGCAAAGAAGAATTGTGAAATCTCTAAGTGATAGGTTTGGGCGGTGTTTTAAATCATATACATATATACATAGCAATATTATAGTAATACTTATATAATGTAGTGAAACTACAGTGTAGTGATAAATACCGCTTGAACTCAAAGTAAAAGCAGTGGAGGACAGCTGTGTGTAAGTTCCCTGTGCGTGAACTCAATGGCCTCCATAGGGCTACCGAATCAGATTACATGAAATTTAAGATTTCTACGTTAAACTGTATCTTCTGGTTTCGGAATAATTAGGCTCTATGTGTGTGTGTAACTGTTAGGAGTGTGTGATTCCATCGCATTATGTACGTCTGTCTGTCTCTCTGTTTTTCTGTCTGTCTATCTGTCTTGTCTGTCTGTCTGTCTGTCTGTCTGTTTGTCTCTCTCTCTGTCTCTGTCTCTGTCTCTCTGTCTGTCTGTCTCTCTCTCTCTGTCTCTCTCTCTCTGTCTCTCTCTCTCTCTCTGTCTGTCTCTCTCGTTCCTTCTATATATACACACAGTGTGATGTTGATGTTTGTTAAACGTTACTAACAGCATGGGCTGGTTGGTAAATTTTAGCTACATATAGAAACCAAACAGTCCATGCTGTTAGTAACGTTTAACGAACATCAACATTAACCTTTGAAAAAAAAAAAAAAGGTTGTTTTCTCATATGTGTGTGTGTGTGTGTGTGTGTGTGTGTGTGTTTTGTGTGGGTTTTTTTTACTTTTTATTGTTTGCTCATATTTTTAAGCTAAAAAGGGTGGAAGGCAAAAGGTACCAAAAATAGATGTACGAATAACGGCTTATAATTAAGCTTATTTGAACGACCCCTTTGTCCATTTCGGTGTCAGTACTATAGAGTGACCAACTGACTGCGACAGGAGTCAGGGTATCCCCGCTCTCTCTCTCTCTCTCTCTCTCTCTCTCTCTCTCTCTCTGTGGCAGCTCGGCAAATCGCCAGACTTCAGTCTTGGTATCCGTCCACAATACGGGTTTCGTGTGTGTAAATGAAGCGGACTTTACCTTTTGGTTTTACACTATATAACAGCCAAGCACCGACAGTGTTCTGAAACTCACAACCAGTACATTATTCAAGAAGTGACGAGCGATCAGGCGACATTTTCCTCAAAGGCAATACATGTACAATGTACCTCGTAGATGAATTTCATTATTATTATTCTTTGAGTTTTAATCTTCCTGATCATTTAGAAGCATTTCACCCATAGTTTACTATATTAAGTACTCCATGATTTCACCACAACACCAAGTTTCTTGTAGTCCATAACTGATAATGTGACATTACAGGGACCAGAAATTTCACGTTGAATTGTATTTTGAGAAAGTGCCAAACTGGAGTGGCTTGGCTGTGGATCTAGATAGGAATCTACACAATGGTTTTTCTTTGTGCACCATTCATATAATTATTGGCTTGTCTAGCCTGTACGGCGTTTATTCCTTTTTGCAAGGTTATCCATCAGTCTACTCTAATATGGATACTTGTTGTCCTACGTCAGCACTCTATAGGCTATATTGTGGACGGACCACAAGACTGACGTCTGACAGTTTTATGTGCTGCCACACAGGAGAGAGGGAGGGCGGGGATATCAGGATCCCTATTTCACCCGGTCACACTAATATGGATACAACCGCCTGCTTCATAAAAAAAAGTTTAATGTCACATTAGGTTGGAAACATGCCGAAAAAACTACAAGAAATGAAACAGTAAATCGGCGAATAAGCTAAAATATGCAAGAAGCAATTACAAGAGATTTTTCTGATTTTTTAAAGTATGCCCGAGGAGCGAACTATCGAATTATTAGATGTCGAATAAAATTGAGTCGGTGGTTCAATATTCTTGTCATTTTTTTTTACCTGGTATAACATTCTAAGACAATTCTAATATGGCATTTTCATATGCACTAAACTAGAATAGGCCTATGCACAATATTATTATCATTTTTAGGTAAAATATACGAATTTTAGATAGTTCTAATATAACACACATATTATATTATAATTATGTCTCAATTTATAATCATACAATCCATTTTGTTTTTGTTATAATTATAGTAATTTATTTTTCAAAACATGTTGCTTAATAAATAAGTGCAATATTTTCATCACATTTTCTATTTGCATTTTTCGTAAATTGCATTTGCACATTTAAAATCTATCTTTAATTGCAAAACCCTCATTCCGCATGTATATAATTATAAATAGCGTTTGATTTATTAACGATCTTTAGGTACAATTAATGATCATAATTATTCTGTTAAATGTTTTTTCATCATTACTTATACACAACTGTATTTTTTATAATTTTAATATGTATTTTAGTATGTATTTTCTATTTTAAATGTGAATGAGCTTGTCAATTTATAGTTCCCCCAAAAGATTAACAAAGTAATTTTTATCTTATCTATTATCTAAATGACATCTGCTCCTAAAATGCAACCATAAAAAAGTAGAATCCTAGTTTGCTTTAGTTTGTGAGCAGTGAGCGCTGAGCCTATACATCTTGCACGGTTTAAAACCCCCTTTTTAAACAGAAAACTACACTACTTGCAATAGGATAGTCTTATTTTGAAATGTATATTAATAAAGTCAATCAAATGTGCATCATTCTGTTAGAAGTCAGTGGAAAAATACATACATTATGTCCTAAAAAATTCAAGTTTAAAATGACTCATTTCGAGACAAAATTTTAAATTAATTCAATCTTTTGAGGCGTTAAAAAGATACTGTTAAAATGCGAGAAATTTGAATTTCGCATGTTCGGAGACATGGGTTTGCTGAAAAAGTATCTGTTTTCAGATTGAGTTGCACATCTAGGGCTACTGACTAAAAGTGTCCTAAACATGACAAGTCACTAGCACTCTCAGTATATTTTAGTTCTGAACCTAATATAACTGGTCTGCGTATATAATTTTATTCATCAGTGGGTAGCCATGGATTTCAACAATTATAACTATGTTAGCGCAGTGTAGCACATGCTTCTTCTCCTCCTAGCCTTATTAACCGGGCTATTCTATTTTCCTCGTCTTCTTCTTCTTCTTCTTCTTCTTCTTCTTCTTCTTCTTCTTCTTCTTCTTCTTCTTCTTCTTCTTCTTCTTCTTCTTCTTCCATTTCCTTTATTTTATTTGTATTTTAGCCACTCGTTTTTAAATCTCTTCTTTTTCTATTAGTTTTAGTTTTCTTTCATTTCTTGTTCTTGTAATTCTTCTTTTCCTCATCCTTTTTCTACTTCATCATCATCATCATCATCATCATCATCATCATCATCATCATCATCATCATCATCATCATCATCATCATCGTATTCTTCTTCTTCTCCTTCTTTTCCATTCAGTATCAATAATTTCCAACATTATTATGGACAGTGGATAATTACCAAGTGTTATGAAAATACTCAAAACATTGAAGAAAATTGTGTCGATGGTTCTTACTTCATCTGTTCTATGTTAAAATTATGTAGTAGAATAAAATTTACAAACATCATAGCACGCTTACAACAAAATAACATACAATAATTAAGCCATCCATGTGCAGCACAGGAAATTGATATCTTTGTAAACTAGAAGAATAATTATACAATTCTGTGAAAGCAAAACTTTAATTTCTGTAAGGTTACAAAAGAATTAAAAAGGTTAAAAACAACAGCCATTGTAATAATTTCAGATTTCCATCAACCAATTAAAATCGTTATAGCCTTAGACAGGATATACATATCCCTAAAATTAAGTTCTTTGGAGAAATAACCTATAAAAACAAAACAATGATTTAATCAGCGGTGTTTAAACTGCGCGATAAAATAAAGTGTTGAGTTTTGAAAAATTACCCCTAAAAATGCGCACAAGCAATCGCTGACACCCGCATCTGGTGAAAAGTCATTAACCCCCCGATGACCCCTCGTGAGACGGTGGACGTCGCTGGCCTGTCAGGTGTCTGCTGATTTCGTGCCCAATCCTCAAGTAAACGGAATCAGTGTATTTTAGCCGCGTGTGTGGCGGCCATCTTTAAATTTTCAACGGTGTTGAGGTTTTGTTCTTTTCCGTAAGGCTTTTTTTTATTATGAATCAAATAACCAGAAACATAAACTTGACATCTATACTAATGTGTATAGACGGCTTATAATATTTAATTAATATAGCATATTTGGTGGTGTTGTATATGCATGAAAAAATAGCGATTGTAGAAATAGAAAAAGGACAAAATGATCCCTCTGCATTTCATAAAAAGGACAACTTAGAAAAAATACCCTTCTATGCACATTATGCACATTTTTCTCTAGTAATAAGCTTTCTGCAACTCACATTTGAGCTGAATCTGATTAAAAACAAAAGAGTTATAGGCATTTGCGTATCCAAGTTATTAGCTTTGAGAAAACAGCTAACACAGATTTACAAAGGCTAAATCAAGGGTGGAAATGTATGGTTGTAATCTATGAAAAACAACAAAAACAACGAATTTCCTTCATATTTAGATAAAGGGTTCCTATATTGACCATTACAATGAACTCGACATAGTATTAAAAGTAAAACGTTGTGATCTCATGCGATGTCCAACATGAAATTGACAAATTTTGGAGTGGGGGGTCAGGTACAAAATGTGAATGAAGTAAAATTTATAACTGCTTTCTAACTGTTTTGGTTATATTTCTGTATTCTTGAACAAACAAAGAAAGCAATGAGACCATTATGTGTGAAAATTGTCAATATTTATACTCAGATGACTTAACCATTTCCCCGTTCATGCTATGTGTATGAGCTATCTGAATCTTGGCAAATTTAATGGGTATACATACTAGTCTACACCCATATACTTATTATATAGTGGGAAATCCGATTCCTGAGAAGTGAGATATTCTACATTCATGACATATTTTGGGCTAAAAGGTGTTGATTTTCTTTCTACTTGCCTGCTCAGACAAATCAAATCTCAAATCCTTAAACCCTAACCCAAAGGTGCCTGTTGGATTCGTTGCACAAGAACCTGTCCAAGTACGAAAAACGACTACATGTATGTACTTGGTGAAAACATAACTGTAGGTAAACAATTACTGAATTAGTGGGAGATGCCGTTTGAGTGAGTTTAACGTCTAGCGTCAGCACTTCATGTATATATATATATATATATACGGAGATGCCGTTTGATCAAGCAAGCGCGACAAAACAAGCCTACTGCATAAAAATCTTATGGGCCGGAGACTCGTCGACCAGTTATCCACTTCGGAGACAACCAATCAGTGGCGAGGAAACAATATTGCTTGACCGACAGAAACAAATCTGGGATTCGCAGCGAGGCGCCCACCAGCAATTTTGTTGGAAGTGGACTTGATGTCACCTGTGATAATTACATGTAATGTACTTCACAGGCTAGAAGCTTGCAGTGACCTCAGTCAATTAGAAAATGACTCTTTAGTCTTATGGGTACCGTGAAACGTAACAAACGGTTCCCTCCACACAAGAATTTCAAGGAACAAGAAAAGTCGTGTGCTCAATCAATCAACTTCACGGTTCGTCGTGAAACCATTCTCTTTCTCTACCAAAGCAAGAGGCCTAAAAAGTAAAAACGCCCTGCTGTTGAGAGCCGCCCGGCAAGGGTGCAAGCAGGCTGAGTCAGTTTGGCCTGCAAGCAGAGGTCTGAACTCAACATTGGCCCGCAGAATGTACCCGTAACAAGGTTTTCCGCCTCCCCACATTGAAACGAAGGTTTTGCAAACGAAGGTTTTGCTCATATTTTTTTTTTTTTTTTTTAATTTGTTTGTAGTGTCCATTTAAAATGTTTATTTGCAACACTCGACATTAAAGAAACAAAAACACCAATAGATCATGAAAAGGAATAAATGCACCATGTAGTAATATCCTTTTTTTTAACACTAACTTTTTTACTTGTTTTTTTTTGTTGCTGTTTCTTAAACAAATAATTCACAGTAAGTAGAAGTACAGTTGAGGTGGTTTATGTACACATCAAACAGAAGAGGCAAGGTTATACCGTGGATGCGTCCCAAGGCTAATGTCTGATCATTTGACTTGCTGCCAAATAAAGACTTTGCGGAAATACATGTACCAGGTCTCAGCCGGGTAAATTAAGGGGAACAAATTTCAAAACATAGTGCTATATGCAATAAAAGTAACCTCGGATCCATTTGGAAACGAAGCTTGTGCAAGTGGTAGATCTAGTCCTGGCGTTGGTTGGTCTCTCGGTCGGACCAAAACTCACAGTCGGACAAAAATTGTTTGTCGGATTTCACCCATTAGGCCTACTGGTTGGGTCGGCGTCAGTATAATTTAAGGATAAGTACAAAGAAAAGGAATATCAATGGTTAGGCCGAATAAATTATATTTTGTCTTAATTTGAATCAACATAGTTTTTAGGGAACATTGGACGGAGCAAGTGTTAAGTTAACAAACAAGCGCTAGATCTAGGCCTACAGTGGTTTGTTTTCTTAATTAATAATTTAGCTAAATTTTGTCAGGAACAAGAGAAGACTGGTCATAATTATTTCTGGTTTCGTAATAAATCCAGGAATGTGACTGTTTTCCCTCAGAAATTATGCTGTTCCTTCCTCCCATTTTATTTCTTGAATTTATAACTTTAAAAGTACACACATGTGCTAAAGATGAAGTTTATGATATAAACTGAACATAGAAGTAAAACTTAATTCTGAGCACAAATGTGCGTACTTTTTAAAGAATAAACTATAATGACATTGAAACAAACATGTTTTAAGCTGTACAATGACGAAAGAAGATCGACATGATTTCTAAAAATTAAACAGAATGATTAAGCTTAAAGTTCTTATCACGCTATGCAGACGACATAAATTAATACGTGTTGCTACCGTAGATGAACTTTTGAAGCGAAATATGGAACTCAACAAAACTGTCTTTTCTTGTATTTCATCTCACTTAACTTTTTGGTCACTTGTGGGTGAGGATTGATCACTGATTTCTATAGAAATCTGTGAGATTGATTAACATGTAAGCTTATGTGTATTCAACGAAATATAAAAAAAAAAAACTAATGACCTCAGTGATTGATTTGTTTTAAGAAGTAGTGTTTTAGTTCAATTTAAGGTGGTTTTCAGTGGTTTGTGCAGGGGATAGCGCGTACGCAGTCCCCCCTACGAAAAAATTACGCACTCGAGTCACCCACATTTGGGGTGATCGCAGGGTTCAGCCCAACCGAAGTGCAATGGAAGGGCCTCGACCTGGGCAGACCTCCTAGTTGATCAAGGTGCCACCCGTGCCAGGTAAGTATGATTAGGCCAAGTTAACATTGCACCCATTTTCACAGAGAACCGCGTGCAAAACAGTTTACATGCTATACATAAGCATTTTTTTAAATAATTAAAGTCATAGTAAATCGCTATAAAAGTCGTAAATGTTAAACTATTCAGTATCAATACATTTTATATAGCAAAACAACTGTTTTGTTGAACAACAAGAGCGTAATGTAATAGATACAAACTTAAAGTTGAAAGAAAAAAGATATTAAGTAAAGGGAAATAATTAAATGTACGTGAAATCAATTGCGTCCGTAGAAATCTCGGATTGCGCCTATTCAAAGTCGTAAATTATATAGTGTTTCACCTGGTTCGGGAAAACGATGTCTTTTCTTTTTCTAGGTTGTTATTTTCATCATTATATATTTTAATGATGATGAGGCCTAGAATCTTGTTTGATGCAAAACATCTTTTTCCAAAAGTTAGATCTAGAGGGAAAGCCACTAAGCCAGAGTTTCTTCGTTAGATGCACTAACAGTCGTGCTACTAGATCTAGATCTTCTAGATTTCTAGCTTTAAACCGAACAGTTATCAACAATGAGCTGCAGATTGTCAATTAGTTAATATTTTTTATTGACGTGAACCCAACCTTGCTTAGAAGAAATCCGTTTAAAATTAAATGTTTATTACAGAGAACATAGATCTAGATCTATTTCTTTTTCACAAACACTTTTTCAGTTACTTCCCTTTGGTCGTAAACTGTAATGTGACATATATTGAAATAAAGCTCAGCGTCCTCTATTATTATTATTATTATTATTATTATTATTATTATTATTATTATTATTATTATTATTATTATTATTATTATTATTATTTTTTTTTAGAGCATCAGAGAGAGAGAGAGAGAGAGAGAGAGAGAGAGAGAGAAGGCAAGGGGAGACACTCTAGTTCCACATCTTACCTTATTGAACTCTGACCTTCAATGTTATGAATCTGAATTTCTCAATCAATAAATAATTTATTAGTTGTAGTAGTAGTAGTAGTAGTAGTAGTAGTAGTAGTAGTAGTAGTAGTAGTAGTAGTAGTAGTAGTAGTAGTAGTAGTAGTAGTAGTAGTAGTAGTAGTAGTAGTAGTAGTAGTAGTAGTAGTAGTAGTAGTAGTAGTAGTAGTAGTAGTAGTAGTAGTAGTAGTAGTAGTAGTAGTAGTAGTAGTATTATGATACAGAGAAGCAGGCCAACAACTATAGAGGCTTTAACAGACGGAGCTAGACCTAGGGACCAAATAATGATGCGAGCGACTGAGGGAATAAGGTGAAAATAGGTTAGAAAGGGACAGCCACAAACCTAGGTCTAGCTTAGACCAACAGATAAGACAAGTAGACAAAGACACATTTTTAGACAAATGACATGGACGGGGATCGAACCCGCACCTTCTACTCGGCACCCATCGCCTTGCCAAGGCGAAGACCAGTGTGCTTAACCACTCTGCCATCGTAGTAGTAGTAGTAGTAGTAGTAGTAGTAGTAGTAGTAGTAGTAGTAGTAGTAGTAGTAGTAGTAGTAGTAGTAGTAGTAGTAGTAGTAGTAGTAGTAGTAGTAGTAGTATAGCAGTCCCATAACATGAGTCTGGTACCAGTTCATATTATGTGATGGAATACTCCCGTAATAGGATCATGGGTGCAAGCAGGCTGAGTCAGTTTGGCCTGCAAGCAGAGGTCTGAACTCAACATTGGCCTGCAGAATGTACCCGTAACAAGGTTTTCCGCCACCCCACATTGAAACTAAGGTTTTGCTCATAAATACCTTACTTTTTAAAACCATTCTTCGGACTCTACTTTTCCTTGTCATGTGGTATATCATTGTTTGTAATTGTATATCAATAACCAAATCAGGTAAACAATGCATGAAATAAACGCTTTCTATTGTATGGATAAGCACCACTAGAACAAAAATTCATAGCACAAGTAGTTTACTCTTTGTCTTAGCCTGCAGTATGGTCATCTATAAACTAGTTTTGAATGTACAATCAATAAATAATTTCTTAGTAGTAGTAGTAGTAGTAGTAGTAGTAGTAGTAGTAGTAGTAGTAGTAGTAGTAGTAGTAGTAGTAGTAGTAGTAGTAGTAGTAGTAGTAGTAGTAGTAGTAGTAGTAGTAGTAGTAGTAGTAGTAGTAGTAGTAGTAGTAGTAGTAGTGGCGGTTATAGCAGCAGCAGATTTAAAGGTAACAATAGTAGCATTGTTATGGCACGCTCGTGTAAAATTTAATACTAAAACTAAAACTCCAGCCTTAATTCAACGTGTCTGGACAAGATACGAGTGCACTGGTAAAAACCTAAATCTAATCCAAGATGTAGTGTATTCAAAGTCATCTGAACTATGCCGGTTGTTCGTATAATGCTAAAAGTATAGTATAGTATATAGATCTACTAGAACCAAAATTCTGGTCTGAATTAGATCTACATAACTTAAGGCATGTAAAAGAACACTAGAGTCGTAGAGTCGTAGAGCACATGATTCATGTCATAGTGGACAATGTCAAGGACATATAAGAACAATAAGTTTGTTTCATTTGTTGAAAATGACGACAGGAGCCGAGGGCTGAATGGAAAGATTGGGAGATCGACATAGTTCGGACAAATAAACGACAAATTAGAT
>RQTK01000245.1:275411-312048 GCA_003991915.1 Elysia chlorotica
ATTATATGTACTTGGTGAAAATTGCGATGGTCGAGGACTCGATGTGAAGATTCAGGGATGGGTACATATAATAAACGATAAAACAACGCATTGTGGTCGATCGATATCATTGATATTGTTGACCCTGAACCAATCTCGATAACGCAATAACAAGTATAAAACCACAAGGAAACATCGCATGCGATATAATGTTTAATACAATGGGTCCTACTTTTCTTGCGCACACGAAACTTTGTTTATCCTTCTATAGTTTCGGTTGCGTGATTAACACTGTATCCGTTGATCAAAATATATTATATTTAGTGCGCGGCTTGTCTGGAAAGGCGTACAAAATTATGCCAAGGCGCACATGTTGGCAGCTCTGCTTTGATCATCTACCGATTTTTGTACATTGGACCCGAAGTAGACCGCTAAACTGGAAATGAACGTTGAGTAATTGGAACTTCATTCCCCTCGTTTTTTTTTTTTCTTTCTTTTGCTTAACTGCCGGCGAAGTACGGCATCGAGATTGGTCGGCAGTATCCATCTGACGCCTCTGATTGGCCGGCCTTTATGCCGACCACAGCCGACGAACTTGCACCCACGGCATGTGAGAATGCTAGCTACGAACTACACGCTGCGAACGGTGGGAAACTGGGAATCCGATGTTTCATTCATAAATCACAGTGAATGAGTCAATGGTCATATCTCTTATTAACTTAAATATCGATATATACAACGAGTAAATAGTAAACAAAACGTTATTAATATATTGGTATTTCGAGTATTCTACCTTTTATTCGATAAGACCGCAAAACCGGAAACGCGTTTGATTATTAATATTAATTATTATTCTCACTCTCAGTATTTTTCGAAATTAATTTTTTTTCTATCTGCCGGCCGACCGGCGGGATCAGGATTGGCCGGCAGCATCCGTCGGACGCTCGGGATTGGCCGGCATGCCGGCCGCAGCCGGCGAACTTGCACCCATTCGGAATGGCCAGAGGTGGTTTTGGGCTACCTTAAGACAAAGCGACAAGTGGATGGTACAGACCAGATGGCTCATGCTTTCACAACCCAAGGGAAGTCTAGACGCTGACTCAAAGTGCATTTTTACATGATTGACATTGCATCTATTGCATCCAAGGTGGTGCACAATACAAAGTTCATAGTCGACGTATGTCCCATGACGACAACCGACATCAATTTTTGCAAAATCTCTTGTGGGTCACACCATGAGCCCACCAAACAGAACATTGCCTCTATCATGTCTATGTTGAAGTCTCTTCGCCCTGAAGTAGAACAGGCAGCATAAAAACCATCCAAAAAATCTGCAAAAAGAGACAAGGCAGTTGGAAAGCAAAGACACTGCTCCTTCTTACTAAGCCAACCACAGTCAAACATTTGCTCTGATTGTTTTCCATCTTTCTCATGCCTTCATCTCGCTAGCATAGCAAGGTTTTTGCATGGTATGCCTGTGTCCTCTTCAAGGTGTTTGACATAAGCTTAATTATGTTCTTTGCTGCCTTCGCTTCTTTTTCCCGTGATTTGGTTTGGTGTGCAAATTCATCCTTGTCTCTTATAACGGCCGTTGAACCTAAGACAAATATCTCTTATTATCGTTGTTGTTCTTGGCAGTTTCATATAGAGCCTTGCTCAGGATTTTATCCTTCAAAGTTACATCTTTCACTACTCTAGCTCTAACGTTTTACTTTTAGTGGTCTAGTTTCATGCTAGATGCTTGTGTTTGAGTTCAATATCTAATCAGAATCCATTATAAATTTATATTCACTGCATAAATTGTATTTTCAGGGCTAAACAGATTGTGAGAAGTACTTCATTTGAGAACATTCCTTTAATTTCAACATCTGTACAAAGGTTCAGAATGACTTGCACTACTACTAGCGGTTTGATACTTTTGTTTGTTGCATTGCACTTGTGTACTAGTAGCACTTTTATGTGCATTTCCATAAAATCCATTTTACTTCAAGTCCAGTGTTATTCTATCTTTATTTCTTTTTAGTGTATGGGTGTGATATATACCTGACCTGCCAACCTAAATTTTGAGTATAACAGAGTAATATCAACTGCCACTTGGACGGAGTAATTTTTGATTCATAGTAATGAAATGCAGGAAACAGGCACACCCGGTGTGAGACTCCTTAAAACCTAAAAAGAAATTGAATAATTATGTTGTCTCCTTAAGAAGGAAAAAAAATGAAATACATATGTATATTATTTTGACGGTTATAACTAGGGATGATCATGCGCGCACAAATTGTAGAAGTTTTTTTTAAATAGAACTATTAGAAGGATTTAATGCAGAAAAAAAGTCTTGGATACCAATTACCATGAGGTACATGTATAAGAAAGGAAAGTTTCTTTTTACAAACCCCGTTATAATGGTCTGTGTCATTTAGAGCCAAAGATATAATATCGTACAGTTTACCATGGTGAGCCTAATAAATTTAGGATTTGTAAATTGAACCATACAGGAATGGATCTGTGCCTCAATCACTGAACTTTTCTCTAGAGTAGAATTAGAAAATCTAGATCTAGATAATTATATCATTATTATGATCTGAACTAGTGAAAGTTAAAGACAAATTACTGAGCTTTTGAGTGAATCACACCCACTTGCCATGGAAAGAATTAAATAATCCGTCTTGGCTAGGTGTTATGAGCAGTCAAGTTGCATAATTCAACATATAACAACATGAAGACAACACAAAAACAACAAAATCAACCAAAATGTTTAATCAGACTGTTTATTTTGAAAACTGTTTTTGGACTGACCTCCACGACTGAGGCTCAGTAGAACATCAACAAAATTGAAAGGCTAAAACAAGACAAACTACAAATGTTTGGATGTTGGGGGAAAAAAAAGATTAAAAATAATCTCTTTTAAAAATTATTCCTCCTAAGCCAGGCTACAAAAGTTTGGATCAAAGATATGTTTTTAATTCTTTTCTTGTACATATCTGGATGATGCTTCAATTGGATAAAACGAAGGGAAAAAATGATATCTCCAAAAATCCACCAAGCCTTTTCAGTTGACATACTTGCTGTTTAAAAAAGTGATGTATTGCTACATTATATGCCTGTTAAAAAAAACATTACAAACATATTCCAAACAGTCTTAACATCTTAAAGTCAGTAAGGTTTATGAACCTGATGTCTCCATTACAAACATATTGCAGACCCAAGGACCGATTACAAACCATTTTTTGTAATTCGGTGATTCACAAAAATGCAAGCCTGATTGCATTATTCTTAATTTTAATTCACTAATGTTGGCTTAATTTAAGAAGTTCACTTTGGTATAAAAGTTTATGCTCAAGTCTGATGATTTAAAATACTGCTTTATGCATGTTCACCTTGGAAAAAGATGATCATTTTCTACGCTATCCGTCAGACCAATTTAAAATTTCATAACTGTAGTAATACAAGGTTGTAGCAACATTTCTAAAAAAGTATGACAATACAAAAGGCTGTGTTTCCTTTGATGATAAAACATTCAATAATTCTATAAAAAAAATTAATTCATGAAGTAGACCAATGTCTACTGATATTTTGCAATAAAGTAAAACAAAGCACAATAAAATTGCCAATACTATAACAGTAGTAGAATACTTAACAGTATTAGCTTTATTTGTGTTACACCTTTTTAAGGATATATTTAATCATTAACAATTCCCCTTTCATTAAAAAGAGAAAAGAAAAATTTTCAATTTTTTAAGGAAAAAAAACAAACAAACAATAAAAAAACCCACCTCTAAATATATTGGCACTTGCTGTGATAGTTGGCAAGCACAACTACACCCATCCCTTCCCATGTGAAAATATGTTATCTCTTACATTTTCAATTGTTAGTTTTGAGAAGTATTGTAAAATCTTCACTTGTGACACAACTAGGGTTCCAGGTGCTTATGTATATGTTACATACTATATCAGATCATTCTTCTTAATGCAGAGATTTCTGCTGTGACACTGTCTGAACAAATAGCTGCATGTTTCAGTTTCAGTGTAAACTAATGCCCAAAACAATTAGTGTGCTGACCATAGTGCCACACACTAGCAACTTCAAGCTGTTTGCTAGTAAATGAGAGCCACCTGCCACCACGTAAAATTAGTATCATTTGAGTTCTTTTTCTAATACCCATTAATATCCTCGTAACTGGAATGAAAATTATTAAAATGAAATGGTTTTACATGGAAAATACATGTGGCAGGCTACGGGTAAATGGTAAATTATCCCCCCCTCCCCCTCGAATCTTTGTGAATGAATCTCTGCAATGCCCCAAGTCCCTGATATTCCCAAGACTGGAGAACCTCTGGTTGAGGTAAATGTTCCTACACCATTGGCGATGCACCAACAAAGATATTAATCATGAAGAATGCACAAAGGTTTGCTCTGTAGCAGGTACAACCCCTTCTCACACTGCACAGCAAGTACACCAGGATATATCAATTCAATGGAAGCTATTTCTTGTACTGCCCTGACCAATGGCTGCCATATATAAGGTTTGGCTTCCAAAGGCTCAGAAACAACGGTCAGGGCATCACAACTTGCACTGTATGTGAGGGGCTGCAACTGCCAAGCAAGTTGTCATGGTGGCGGCTCTTTCATTCTCTGATACTAGTGATAGTTGAACGTCTCCTAGGTTTCCAAGCTGGACCCTAAAAGGCAACAGATACTGATAAGAGCAGCTTCGGCCTCTGAAAAATGGCCCAAGCCAGCCTAAACTCTTGAGGTATCAAATACAGATTCTCACCATTATCTTTTTCAAAACTTGATCTTAACATGACTCGAAGAACTTACTGTGAACGCAAGGCTGGAAGAGCAGGCAGCAAGAGCCGCCATCAAAAGAAATTACTTAGAGCTGAGCATTGAACATATAAAGACCCTCACCAGTGTGTCACATGTGAAAACGTTTGTTTTTTAAACAGCAACAATGTAATAAAAAGCAGATTCAAGGCCAATGCTTGAGGAGTTTTGCATTGGGACTCAAACAAGTTACTCTCCTCTTCATCCTGCACTAAACTGGTGGATGGACAGGCCCAAGTCAAGCCCTGAGATCCATACACCGTACATTTACAGTGCAAAATTCACTGATAAACGTTCAGGGTTAATTAAAAATAAGAGTTCACTTAATTTATCTTCATAAAGCATTATCAATATCAAATTATTAGAAGTCTATTTGATCATGTAAGACATAAGCATAACCCATGGTCGAGAGTAAATCAAGCACATCTTCCATCAAATGACCTGATAGTTGAGATAGATATCAATCAATCAGGCTATCTCCACAATGACTAGGGAAGAAGTAAAATGTCTCAACTTCAATCCAGTTCACTGAAACAGGTATTACTTGCACAGCTCATAAAAAAAAGAAAAAAAAACATCCCCAAAGACTTGTATAAAAACCACCCCCTTCTTAGTCCAAAATCAAACATTAATGGTAAAAACATTTGGTGGAAATTATTAACATCTGTCTTGAAAATTCTTTTCTGTCTCAATACGATCAACATATTTATGCTACTTGATGCATCTAAAACATGAGCTCACTGGTGGACCATTATCAGAACAGAGAGACGTTAAAAAAAAAAGGACAAGGGTAAAATTAACGTGTAGCCTGGCAATTTGTCAATGGCGCTTTTAATTATTCAGTAGTTATGTCATGTCAACAAGTCTGACCAAGCTTTTATAACAGCAAAAAGAGAAGTACAAACTAAGAGAGAAAAAATAAATTGTCAATTACAGTCATTTAGAAATACCAACGATAAAAAATTCCTAACCCAAAAAATTCCAAAGAAACAGTTTAATAGTTCAACATGGTTAAAAATTAGTCAGGGCAACATTCGGCTTTGAACCAGACATGCAAATAAAATACTTTGAAAGAATTATTTTTCTCTTCCTCCTAGGGTTATTTTGTTTTAATGCCAAACCTGGGAAGCTATAAAATGTATATTGTTCAAACATTTAATGTATTACATTAAAAAAAGTTGCTGCATAAGACAGCAAAATGATCTGCTATCAATTTATACTCAAAGGTCAGGCCGTATAGATGCTTGAAGTGTTGGTACAAACATAATTCTTTTCTTCTAAGAAAATAGAAATTACACCCAGTAGCACACACGGAAAAAATATGCTTTGTAGAGAACACCCATTTTAAATCTTCTGATGTAAATAAAGCTGAAGCAATTTTTCACTCTGCAATCTCTCTGCTCTATACCCACTGAAATGTTAATACCAAATAGGGCCACATCTCGCAACATTTTCAATGCCAATGGACAGCATCATCAGCATCATATCAAATGTGAAAGACAAGTCAGTAGATTTGTATATTATGTGGAGAAATGTAAAAGTGTAAGTCAATTATCCAGCTATGGAACATTGGAAACTGTTTTACTGGACCCCAACACTTTTGAGTTGTGCCACAACAACAATTAACAAGAACAGTAAAATAAATAAAGCAAAAACTTTCCTGTCTGTAGGTTAAAAGTTCAAAAGGGATTGCACAAAAATGGTGGAGACTTCAGCCTCTGGACATATAAAAATGCTCTTTGTTTCAACATCTTCAAAATTTTACACACAAACAGCTGCATTTACAAAATAAAAAAAATAAAATAAAAAAATACTTCTGAATCCAGCGAGACAAAAACCGATAAAAATTACACATGGCTGGAATTGAAAAAAGATAAGCACCATGTTTATGAAGTTAATAGATGACTTTATCTCAAGATTGCAGCCCATGATGACATGAAAGAAGATTTCTCCATGAAAGTCTT
Organism: Elysia chlorotica; assembly: GCA_003991915.1. Taxonomy (NCBI): domain Eukaryota; kingdom Metazoa; phylum Mollusca; class Gastropoda; family Plakobranchidae; genus Elysia; species Elysia chlorotica. The sequence continues at coordinate 282,183 of RQTK01000245.1, forward strand.
TTGACAGGCCCACATGGCATGCCGCTAAAAAACTTATCCAAGAAATATGAAAGAATGAGTGTCCAACAATGAAATATATCAGACTTGAGGGAATATCAAACATTGGTGCTTACAATAAATTTATGCAATCCCTGAAAAAACTCACCTCTTTACAAGAAATGATGTGGTTTAGATGAATAACCACTTGGTGACTACAGAACTGGCGGCCTTAACTCACATTGAGGAAAACGAAGACTGGGCCCCATAATAACTGTACAAGCTCTTTATTTCCAAAAACAAGGAAATGAATGTAAAATGCAGAGGACGAAAAAAAACTGCCTCACAATGAAATTCTATGAGTAAACTATTGGCTGCCACTTTATATCTAAATATTAGAAACATATGTGTTCTTTAATTCTGAGCTTTCTTTGAAGGCAAAGCCAGCTCGCAAGATTACAATCAAATGCAGCACCATTTGAGCTCCACATACGAGTGGATCTTGCTGCAACCTTAAATTGGTAAGTGACTCCAACACACAAACAGGACCTGTCAATTTGATTTGGAAAGACAGATGAGGTTGCTTAGTGTTGCTTTCCACCAAAAAACGCCCTGGGTAAAGAAAATATCTTAAAGTTATAATAATTAAATCAACACAAGTATATATACGTGGGGAAAGAAATTCCCTCAACTTTGGTGATATGTGATGTCCCTGGCTTCAAAAAATGCAGATGAACCCACTATCTTTTGTGATTCGGACCATTTGATCTGTTGGTGTGTGCCTTCAAAAACAAAACTCCAAAGTCTTATGTGCCTGATTACAATAGTAATCAGGTTTCAAAATATGAACCTGTTTGACCCATAACAGTTTCTCAACAGTGCAATGAAAGGTTTAATGTGTATGTGTGCATGAAAAAGCCATGGTCCTTAGTTCTTTTGATTTCATTGCATTGCATGAAGAGGTGAAATAAAAATGATCAACAAGGCTTTTGTGGTTATAAAAGGCACCATTTAAGTACATACACTAATTGTGTGAAGCAACTAATATGAAACATAATTCGAGAGCAAACATAACTAAATGTCTCAGCTCTCACCTTCAGAAATAGATAATGATCAAATGGCCCTCACTGATACGAGAAAAGCCACCAGCTTTTATCCCAGCGGGACTAAGCCCAAGTTGTTGTGGCTGATAGGTCTGTGCTATGTCTCGCCTTCCCACAAACCCCAACAAAAAAGCCTGAGGAAAAGTGTGTTGCTTTGGATGACAGTCCTGCTGGGATAGAGCTCCATGAAAAAAGAAGATGAAAATAATACTATCTTTAAAATAGAGACGGAAAAAACTTGTGAGATCAGCTAGATTGGATCAGTTACAAGAAAAAGATCAGACTAAAAAGAATGCCAGAAGATTTAAAAAACACCGTTACCTTCAGGAGGTTTTAAGTAAACAACACCTCAGGATATGGAATCTCACATTGTCATAAAACGAGTGCAAACATTTCAAGCACCGAGGAAAATGACTAATTAGTATAAAAAATGTTTTCATTGACAATCATGGTGGCAGCAGTAAGTCAATGAATGGGCCAAATATAAAGGTTTATCCATTGTCTTTGAGTGCAAATAAACAGAGCTTAATATATTGTACCGTCCAGACAATCCATGACAAAATAAACTGAACAAAGAACTCATCAACATATAGTTGATTTTTACTAAAGACTAAAGAGAGCCAATTTACTCAATTTTTTTACGTGTATGTCCAACATGACCCTTTTTTTTTCGCAACTAGATATTGGGTGAAAATAATGCTTCAGCATAAACTTCTTACTAGTGTTCTCTACTAGGAATATATCGGGGAGAATTATAAAAGAGATAATAATATACTAAGTCTTGCTTTTATTGATTTCCCTATACATATTCCTTTCCGCCTTTAAGTTTTGCATCATGCACCTCTGGTCCTTTGTGCCGCATGTTCCCCCCACATTCAAGAATACGAGACAATGTTACTACAAAAATCTTGATGGCTACAACAGGCAGTAGACATTAAATTCATACAGAGCAGTGCAGAAAGTGGCAACAGCAGCGTTTAAGAAGAAAGACCACTGAAAAATCAGTCATTTACATAATTTAAGATTAAAAAATATATTTTTTAAAGAATTAAAGAAGCAACGGTTTGTTGACCGGAGAATCTTTAGTGCTGTGCCATGCCTGAGTATCCTCTCAGGAAAGTTCTGTGTCTCAGAACAGCCATGGACATTCTCAGAAATGCACATTTGCTTACATGAAGAAAAAAAATATAGAATACATTCAATTACATTAACAGTAGGTACCATAACTTAAAGAGCTGTGCCACAAACTAACAAAACAAAAATCCCTTATCTTACACCACTCTACATAAGATAGTTGACTACAGGCCTGGTACAGGGCGCATGTGGCCCTAAGCGCTCAGTTGCCCCACCAGTCATTGGAAGCAGATGAGTTGTAGGTGCCACCATAGCTGCCCCCATAGTTGTACTGAGGTGGAGGGAAGTTGGTGAAGTGGTTGTTGTACTGCTGACCATTGTTGTAGTTTCCACTCTGCTGCTGGAAGGCAGGCTTCATCTGCTTCTGGTTTTGTTGACGGTAATCACGGCCACCAAAACTTCCACCAGATGCGAACCTAAATAACCAAATAAGTCAATTAAAGAAAAGTCTGGCTAGGTAAATGGAATATGAAAGAAAGTTGGAAATAGATCAAGCGGTTGAAATACATTATCCATTATTTTCTCCCCTGCCTCAATCATATTTTGTCTCTTCTAAATGATTTAAAGCATCTTTTTTATACACTTAATTAAACCATTGTATTGCCAGATTATCCTTGTTTTCTTCTATGGACATATTCAGTCCAACCGGCTTTGCTATGGTTTTACAAGTTTATACAAGTTTGGTCTAGATGTAGATTTGATCTACATCTGAGGCCTTCTGACTTGATTATCATTAGATCGAGTACATAACTTAATGAATTCGTTTTCAGGGCTGATATCAACATTAAATTCATAGTCTAGTTCTGAACCACTATAAATATCAGCAACCATCTTACAAAAAGAAAGAAAGCTAGGTCTATTTTAGAACAGGTGTGTTTGAGGACTGAACCTTTATGTCTGCATGAGCTACCATAGAGGGAATCCTGTGGTATTCTAGGTCAGGAAGAAGTTATATTTAGAACGATTCCAAGGGTTCTGTTTTTAGACGATCTAGGCAAATTCAACCCAATATAAAACACACTGCAGAAGGAAAACCTCCAGACCCATCTGGCCGGTTTGAACACTGGTCAGGTGTGTTCTGGGCAGCATTATTTGGCTGATTCGTACAGGAAACTATGGAAATCTTTTGGCCACATTACACGGGAAAGGGTTAAATCCACCAATGGAGACAGCCAAATCGACAACGTTTTTGTATTCTCTGTGAAGCTATTAGTTATGGTTTTTTTCATAAGCGTTTGCTGGCTGGCCAATGGCATAGGGATAGGCTGAAGGTATACATCAGGACATTTCTGATTTCTCGGCAAACTGTCACCGCTTTCTAAGGTGCAAGCATGTTATGTCAACAGTGAAGTGGCATACAAAAAAGTGCATGAAAAGAGATCTCACCTCCTAGCGCCTCCACCTCTGGTGCGGCCGATGCCCATTGTGCGAGTATCGTAGGACATGGACTCAAGCCATCCAGGTACCTCCTGATGGGCTTCATTCAGCAGGTCCAGCAAGTCACGCATGATGTTCTTGTTTTTCTCATTGAAAAACGATGTAGCCAGACCTGGAGTTCATAAAATGTTTATGTACATAGAGCCTTTTCAGTCGGGCAAAATGCACCCCCCCCCCCACCACACACAAAATGTTGGTATATATACCTATATAAGTAAAAACACAGAGGGTATTGAATATTGACTGCAAACCCATCCCTCAAAGTCAGCAGTAGACGATGTAGCCACAAAAAAAAATATATCATTTCTGCGCATTCTTGAACTGACTGCCAGTTTGCAACAAATATTAACTGACATATTTTTATCTGATGTTTCATGCTTTTCTTTCCTTGCTAACTTCTGCATCTTTATCTTAGTAATTGGAAGAAAGAGAGAAAGAAAAAAGACATACCAAGGTTGCCCACACGACCTGTACGACCAATGCGATGAACATATTCTTCAATATCACTTGGAAGATCAAAATTGATGACATGGCGCACATTGGGAATATCCAGTCCTCTGGCTGCCACCTATAGAAAGAAGGCAAAATAGTGATCAAAATGACTTGCCAAAACTTTCCCCTATCCCTCTTTTCCCCCCATTATTATTATTATTATTATTATTATTATTATTCCAGACCTGACACACTCTAAAAATAGGAAATCTGAATTTGATAAAAAAATCTGAAAGATTTGCAGTTTTGACGGAGAGTGAAAAAAGTTCCAACCAACAAAAAATGCCTGTTATTATTGTAAACTTAATGTGTAGACTGCACGGGAGCAGAAGATGCAAACACTGTTATGGACAGTTTCTAGCAATTCAAAGGCGAGATCCCCCATTAAGTTTTTTTTCCGTTTAACAATATAGGCAGGGCTGCCTGGGAGCATTTTTCACATTGCCTAAATATACATGATTTCAAGCTCATTAGAAGACTTGATGTATTATCTATTTTGATTACATGAGGCCATGTTATGAAAAGGATAAATCTATTAGATCTAAATATTAAATGTTATAATTAACTGTTTGGGGGAAAACAAAACAACAAATCTCAACTTGGTAATGTCACGATACTGAATTGAGATATACAAACAAAAACTAAATTCATTTTAGGGAAACTTGGATTATGGAAAAGTTTTTCATTTATACTGCCACTAAATAAATCTCTTTCTGCTGGACAATGATATATCAGCCTACTCACAGCTGTGGCGACCAGAACAGGCCTCTCCCCCTGCTTGAAGACACGCAGCGCATCCTCCCTCTCCCTCTGGGAGCGGTCCCCATGGATGCTGGTGGCTGGATATCCCTCGTGGAGCAGGAAATCCTCCAAAGCGTCTGCCCCCTTCTTGGTTTCCACAAACACCAGAGTCAGGGATTCGCGGCCTTAAATACAAAGTTGAACAATTGAATGTGCGCACAAAGTTAATTATCATATGATTATTAGTTACAACTCTCATCTAATTACTTACTTTTAAGTTAGTTTTTTTTTTTTATATGAAAGAAGCAATATTTTAGGCTATGTTTTATAATAATTACATTACGATTCTTGTATAAAGAAATTTTTTTTAAAGTATGTGAATATAAAGAGCTATTTTAACAAAAAAATTAAAATACTGAGCTATTTTCATGCACTTCAAATACAAAATGGGCAAACGTTTTTATAATACCTAAGAAAGCCAATTTGTTTGCCATATTAGATGCCAATTTTTAATTTCACCATGGTTTATTATTGACAATTGAATTGCTTGATTGAGCTAAAGAAAGGTACTATCCACTGCAAGGTGATATAAAACCATTTCCATATCACCACACTGCACAAACTAATCTTTAATTGGCAACAAAGTCCATATCAGAAAAGGGCATCACCCAATCACCACTGAATGCTCATTTATTTGTTGAGCCTGAGCAAATACTAAAAACGGATTGAGCTGGGTCATTTAATTGAAAATAACCACCTGTGTTTCAATTTAGTGTGAGGTACCTAAAAAAGCAACCCCTTATCACAAATTCTAAGAGACGGAAAACAATTTTTAAGAACCCATTTAGTCAAGGAATAAATGCTGCAATTTCTGACAAATACGTTTTCCACCTCAATTTTGTACGCTGTAATATTTTTATTATAGTTTTGAAAAAATATAAATAATAATTCGAAGGAAAGACAAAAAAAAGAGAGAGATTGTAGGAACATACCAAAGACTATATAATGCATCCTAAATTAAAATGTAGTTAAACACCATAAATGTACTTAAAATATAGATATAGAGACATGATGGAATGAACCTCTACATAAAAAAGGCAGCAGGTTATGTGGAAAAAATAAATAATATTATATATGAGCCATTCCCAAAAAAAGTGCCCCCCAGCATGCATGTATTTTAAAATGTTATAAATAATGACACATACTTTCGTTTTGTTTGTGGTTTTTTTCTATGAAAAGAGAACACTTTGAAGAGATAACCCCAATAATTTCAACTTTTTACATTTCAAACTTGTTGAGTTATGTTGAGTTCAGTCTGGCAATCTGTTGTTTTTTGCACATTTTTTTCCTGACAAAGTTGAGGTCATGTACTGATTATCTTGCTATGAAAGAAATATTCAATCATGGCTTGATTTTTTGTTGTTCAATATATAAAGAAATATCTTCTGAAAGGAAAAAGATGTGATAGATCACGATCGGTTGTATAGTTTTTGCACAGGCAAACAATAAAAATGTATATAACGGACGTCATGCACTTTGTAAACAACACACAATGAACTAAAAGCTCTGTACTATACATGTTTGGGGCCAATCCCGCAAATTCTCGCTGCAAATCCACTCTGGATTGGACATGGTGGTGCCATTTGTATGCAAACTATTAACAATAGATTTTTTGATAAGCAAAATAGATTTATTAAATATTAAGTTATATAACGAGTCTGCACATTCTGGTGGTCAAATCTTGTGATTTTTAGCTATCCTTGAAATAACTTGGTCCTTTTTATTTTTAGTTTTGGAACCTTGCTTTTGATCAATACACTTATTAGGGTAATTAGTTGGAACGGGACACTTATCTGTCAAGAGAAAAAATAGCTAAGCTGTCACATGAAAAGCAAGTAGAACACTGCAATATACGTTTACAGTGCTCTTTTAAATGGATATAAGAATCATGCTTAACCCCTTTACTGTTACCCAATTTTCACCCGAGTCTGCTAAGAACATTTTTGGTTATGATTTGTGAGAAAGAACTGTGCCAATTTGTATGACAAAAAAGTAAATATTATATGCCCATAACATTAGGATGATTGGCAGGTCAAAACAGTATGATAAACTACATTCCACAAACCTACAAAAGCAGTGATAAATAGGAATGTAGGCCTAGATTCTAGGTCTCTAGATCTACACTAGACATTTTATACCAATAAAACAAAGTTGTGGGCAATTGTCCTCCAGTTGAGTTACTAGAACTAGGCTAAGTAACAAATATACAATTCAATATTTTTTTAGCCTAAAAATAACTTAAGTCTTTCTTTTCCTTCACTTCTGCAAAACGTAGGCCTAAACAGCAGTCGATCTCACCTACACAACAACACAGCTGACGTACGCATGTGCGAAAATCTGTGCACATGTGTCAACAGATTTGTGCTTATTTCACTATGAAATCGGCTATTTTTATCATTGGGAAACCCCAACCTTTCTAATGGTACAAGTTTCATGAATGAAAAATAAGAATGAACTCTACAGCCAACGAATCAAAAAGAGGCTTGTTGTGAATGTAAGGTGTACATACACAGAGCATTGGCGCTGCCTGTTTTAGTACATACAGTGTACCTATACAGCGCAGGTTAAAGAGGGTGAATAACTATGTGATCATTGAGGCAAAAAATTCCCGCGAAGAGTTTTTAAAGGCTGAAGTTGTTATATGTAAAATGCCACAGTAAGAAGACTGCGTTCAAATAAACCTTTGTGAATAGTAAGCGGAATGGCAGAATTTAATTTTTTTTAAAGAGAGAGAAAAAGAGGGGAAAAAAACAACACCCTTACTTGGAGCATTTTCACCACCTGAATAAGATAAAGAATGAGAGGGAAAGAACAAAATTATATTCAGAGCTGCAAACTCCACAAAAATATTACAATCAAAAGTTTTGTAGATCTGAGTCTAACACCAAGACCTTTCGTAAGAACATTTTGGCAGAAAAGGCTATAAATCAGATAATGCACTCTAAAACTTTTTAAATTTTTATAATAATAAAAAAACGATAACAAAAACCTGATGACCAAAAATCACTTTTAAGACTTTCAGTATAACCTGCTCAGAACTTAAGGTCGAAATAGTGAAAATATTTGATGCACGAACGAAGTGTGCGATGCCTGAATAAATATATATGTACGGTAAACTGAAGCCTGAACATAGTTGTGGAAATGGATGCAGAGAAGACAATGTGCATTAAAAAGTAAAAAAGATAGTGGCTGTCCAAAATTATGTATTTTAAACCAACATCTTAAAATTTTATAGTATACTTAAGAATGATAAAAATTATCAAAATTTAAATTATTTTGAGTTAATATGACAAAACTAAAAAAAAAAAACTCATATCATGAACAACAATGAATGCTACATCCAGGCCTGCCTACTTGAAAAAGCCCCATTTAGGTACTTCCATAGCAAATAGGTACAAACGCAGTTTTCCTCTATTAGATGGATCAGTGTTACTCATGATACATGAACTCAGTACATGTGTATAGGAAGTGTCTATACACACTATAGATGTATAGTGTTTCAGCCTCAATATCGCTATACAAAAAAATAAAACCCAACACACGAACAAAAAAATGTTTTTTAATTTAAAAAAAACAAACAAACCTATTGATGATTATATAAATACCTTGGGGTTGTGGCCTCAGGAATTCTTACCCATTATAACAAAATTGATCGACTACATTTTTCTAAAAAAAAATCCCTTTGACAAAATAATGGCTCTGTGCTATGTGTAGCAAATAATAGAGCGTATATTGAACATTCCTTATCAGATATAAACGATTAACTAGATCTACATTACTTGTTTGTAAACGCATATTGAGCTCATAACGCAAATCAGAATCACAACTTGCTTAGAAATGACTGCTAGTGTCAATGACTGAAACTGAAAGTCGAAATAGAGAGATTGGTATGATTCGGACGAATGAACGCAAGAGAAAACAAGTTGGGACTGATCGGTATAGATTAAGTTGTTGACTAACCCAATCTTGATAGCACTGTTAAACAAGTTTAGGAAGGGAAAAAAAAAATACCACTTATCTATAAAATAAATGAATCGTTCATGAATTTTCTTTCGCCCATGCACAAAGCACTGGAAACTATTCATCTCTTGTTTCGGTCACGTGATTGAGAGGGAAATCGTAGCCGTACTCAAATACATGTACATTTATCACAACCCCCCCCCCCCCCCCCAAATGGTGTTTTTTCCACAACGGTTGTATATTTTCAATTTGAAAAAAAAAAAAAATGTATCGGCATATTTTGGGTAGAAAAGTTTAACGAAAATAGCTTCGAGTTGGCAGCTTGGGCAATTCGAACATCTCGGACTCAAAGATCTAAGAGAATAAGCTTTGATAAAGAGCGCATGACCCTAGGCCTATGAGAAAAAGTCATGAGCTTTCGTTCGCCGCAAAAACAGGCTAGTTTTGGGACTCTTGATGAGAGGCAAACAATGGCAAATATTGAAAGGAAAAAAAAGGGGGCTTTCACGCTGCTCTGCTGAATATCTTCGTTTGAAAAGATAGGTACATTTCTGCTGAAATTGGGATTGATGATAAAAATCGGTATGTACCAATCAAATCGGTACAAGTAGGCAGGTCTGTACACATTGGGCGGTTATCAGGTTAATAAAAGTAAAAAGAAACAGCATGCACTGTAAAAAATTAAACGTATAACTTTTGTTTGTTTGCTATGTGGAAAGAAATGCCATACAACTATTCACCAAAAATCTTTTATCTGCAATAACCTACAAGTCTTTTCAAACCAGAGTATGCCTTTGATTTTGCAGACCAAAATAGCTATTCATTTTTCAAACCTGAGCATATTAAAGTAAACTGTAGTCACATCCTTATGCGAAGCATATCTTTCCACAACGCCAGCACATTTGACAAACAATCCATTGCTATGACTAATTGTCTTTTGTAACTGTTTACAAACCTCCAGCTGCAGTTAGAAGGTCTAACAGGAAGGATCTCTTTTCCATCTCCTCCACCCAAACCACCTTCTGGGTGATATTTTCACTTGTGCTACCGACTCGGCCTACAGCCAAGAAAATGTAGTTTTCCAGGAAATCACGAGCCAGTACCTAATGACAAAAAAAAACAACTATTATATCGTTTCTCATGATGAGGTTTTCACCCTAACGTCTGTTGTGGCTGCATCATAGAAATTAAAACGTTGGTGCACTAATAGCCTAAATTTATTTAAAAAAAAAAAAAAAAAACTAAACAAAGGATATAGTAAAAGTATTGAAATTATTAACAAAGTGTGCCTTAAATCTTGCTTTTTAAAAATCAAATTGCATTGGTGACGCTGGAATCAGCATATAACATTCTTGAAACATACCAGTAGTCTAAAATGCCATGGTAATTTTATAAAAACATTTTTATTGGTAGTCCAAGAGTATATTCACTCACAGATAATACATCCTCAGAGATAAAAAAAAACTGTTGTAACTCTAATGCTGAGCCAACAGATTAGACCAAAGAATATTTAACAGCTAAAGCTTGCAGGGAATTATTTTTAAATGTAATTGTTGTTGAGACGTCTTTTTCTGATGGAGACGATGGACACATTATAAAATGATATATTTACAGATTTGCTGCTGGGACAGCTACTCATTTTATCAAATATGTACTATGGGTATCCCAAGCCAGGTTTTAGTGGTTGAACCAAAGGTCTGTAAAGGTAATACCAATCAATGAAACTTGACAAAGATCCTTACTTGAATCTCCTTGGGGAATGTGGCTGAGAACATGTTTGTCTGTCTCTGGCCACAAGGTGGCATATTATCTTTCTCCACAATTCGTCTGATTTGAGGCTCAAAGCCCATGTCCAGCATTCTATCAGCTTCATCAAGAACCAGGAATCTTCAGAGGTTGGGGTAAATAAAAGTGAAATTATTACCAACACTTTATAACCTTTCATGAATTTTTTGAAAAAAAATGCAAATGAATGTTTAACGCCTTTCATCTTAAATCTTTGAGACTATGTAACTGCAAGAGATCTAAAATTTTCAGTCAAAAGTATTCAAACTGTATCAACTGGGGCTGGAACCAAAGTTTGGGAAAAAATATGAACTTTCCACATTTAGACAAGTATCAACCGATTGAGATTATGTAAATCATTAAATTCAAGTGTTGAAACCTTTCCACACATCAGCTGTGATTTGGCGACTCAAGTTTTGTTGTTTTTTGTTGCTGTTTTAATACACCACATTAGATTTTTTTAATAAATCAAAATAATTTCCTAAACTCTTCAATTCTAATTGATGCAGTTAAGTCCCTCTATATCCTAATTATAAATAAGCTGGTTTGGTTTCATTTATAAAAATCAAAGGAGAGGAGAGAGAGAGAGAAAAATGAAGAGACAGACTCAGAAAGACAATTTGAGGCTACCCAATGAACTGATTTCCCCACCTCAGGCCTAGATCTACAGGTACTGGTACTAATGATAATCTTTTTTGCTACGACTTCGTCTGAAAATCCTGCAAAAGATCGGAGAACAATCTATGTTTGCTAATTAAGGACCTTTGTGGTAACTAAAACATCCCCCTTGCTATTGCTTCAAAGTTTAGAAAGACTGATGAAGATTTTTGGGTCATTAACAAAAAAACAAAAAGTAATCCGGGAAAACCGGAACCAGTTTCAATTCTGTCAGGAAAATTTTACAAATTTTTAGAGCAACACTCTCATTACAATTGTGGTCTTTCCACTGTTAGATCTGTTCAGCATTTGGTGGCCTCTTGTAAAACAAAATGTGCCTATATTTCTAGAAATTATATATTCAGCATAAAATAAAATCTTTCTAGGCTTTACTAAAATCCTTAGTAACATGTTGAGCATAATTTGCCACTAAGATGAGCTATTAAATTTCAGTCTCTTATTTTTTTTTAATTCTTGGCTCTCATATTTTAACACATACTGTAGCCAAAGAAATAGCCAAAACTTCCAAACCCTGCACGTTCACATCTCTTTTGAAAGCAGGACCAGATAGAAACATTTTCTTACTTGCAATGGTCCAGTCCAATTTTGCCACGCTCCATCATGTCGACGAGTCGACCTGGTGTGGCCACAAGAAGATGACAACCCTTGTCCAAATCACGCATCTGTGCACCAATATCAGCACCTCCATATACCACACAAGGTCTCACGCGAGACCTATAGGCAAACTGAAAGATGCGTAAAAATTGAAAAACATTATTTGATCAGTGCAGGCAATTCAAAGACTTTGCTCATACCCCAGTTCTAACAGAACCAGGACAAGGTGGTTTTGATGAAGTTAACAAAATAATAGGTTTTAATGAGGTCCTCAGGTGTTCAATTGAGTACTGACCTAACAAAACTCATATCAACATCTGCCCTCATCCTAATGGGCATAACTCGCACAAATAAGCAAAACATGGAGGCTCACCTTTCTGGCCTCATCGTAGATCTGCGAGGCAAGCTCTCTTGTAGGAGCCAGCACAAGTGCCAGGGGGAACATCTTTCTGCGGCCATACTGACGGCCTTGCTGACTGGCTGTCTCCCCAGGGCCAATCTCGTAGATCCGATTAAGAATCGGTACAAGGAAAGCAGCTGTCTTGCCAGATCCTGAGAGTTAATTAAAAAAATACCTATGTTTAAAAATGTTCAAATCAGGGTTACTATGCTCTTGGATCATATGATTTCAATTCGAAAACATGAGTATATTGTGCAATTTAATCTTTCATTTCCTTGAAAAGAAATCTATTTAAATTAACATTTATATAAAATGATAGTAATGGCGAAAAAAACCACTGCCAAGAAATGTGAAAATGTTTTTTGTGACTTCACTGTGGACTTCAAATTAATCTATCTTAGTAAAAAAAAAAAAACAATTTTTACAAACCCCATTCTGTTGTATGAATGATGTACCTCAGGGAACAACACACGTGATAATGGATAGAGGGCACAGGCTCTACCTAAAAATTGGTTTTGATGAAAACAAGCCTACCTGTCTGAGCACAAGCCATAAGGTCTCGTTGAGCCAAGATGATGGGGATTGCAAACTTCTGCACTGGTGTAGGCTTGGTGTACTTGCTTAAGGCTATGTTGTTGCTAATAATCTCTCCCAAGTTGCAATCTTCAAACTTATAATGTCAAGGTGCATGATGGAAGACAAAAAACGGGCCAAATTAAAGCTTTTCCTTTGATAAATGGATAAAAGGTATCATCAATTATTGTTCTCAAGTTTTTTGTTTGCCAAACACTAACAATTTAAAATCGTTTTACACATCAAACACAAATCTTTACTTAGAAATGAAAAATTACAACATTTGTACATTTGACTGTGTAAAAATTATTACTCAAATCGACTGAGAAAAAGACAAGTTTTTCCTTTTCTGCACAAGTACTTACATTATCTATATGCTTAGGAGGACTGTCCCCACTGGCTTCCACTGGGATATCTTCATACTTGTCAAAGTTAATGCCTGTATTGCCTCCGCCAAACAGCTCACTGTTGTGGAAATAGGAACAATAAAAATCTTAGATCTCTCACCCTTTATCTCTTTAACTATTACAAGATTAAATTACACAAGTGCTGACAACCTAGTCCATGTAGAAAGTGTACAACCCTGCCTCAAAAGGTGTATATTCACATGAAAAGGTGTACATACTCCTTGATGCATAAAAAAAAAAAAAAAACCAACAAAAACACACAGCATGCATACCTTTAAAACAAACAAAAAATTATTCAATTAAGAAATTGTAAATCGCGTTTATGGTAAGTAAAAATAACAAATGAAACAGCCAAACCATTCTGGCATCCGTAGGGGCAAGACATACGCTCAATAATTTCTTAACCCTGTTAAGACTTCTAGATATCATATCTTACGAAACACATATATGTACAATTATAAAAAAAAATATTTTTATTGTAAAATCACACACAAATTACAGGCCTATCCGAGAAACACTTGATGTCTAGGCCTACACCTGTTTTTGTTTCAGTATAATTACATTTAATCTTAAATTACAACATAGACTTATGGTTTTACTCATAAAAAAAGAAGCAAGTAGGATTAGATTTTATATGTGATGTAGAGTATTTTTGGTCCATAATACTTTATCTTTCTTACTCTATCACCCCCTCATCAAGATTTCTACAAATCAAAAGTTGCCTAAAAACATTACACAAGGAAAAAAGTATTACAATTCAAGTCGCTCAATGCGTGGCAATGGGATGGACCAGTCATCTTGACGAGCCTCCTCTTGAGCGCTATCCATGCGGTTGTCCCACCGATTGTAGCCTTGGCCACCCTGTCTGCGCTCACGATCTCTGTCTTCCAGCAGGGCGTCCCATCGTCCACCGCCACTATGTGGAGGCGGTGCACTTCCTTGTCTGTTCCAGCGATCCCCACCCCTACAACACAAATATTGAGGGTGTGCGTAACAGGATTGAATGTGAGGAAGGATTTTAAGGACAATACAATTTGCCTTTTTAAATACACTACCATTTCTTTTTGTTCAAGCCACAAAAGAACCGAAAATGGATTGAAAGACTTTCTTTTATGTTTTATTTAAGCCCCCCCCCCCCCTCATTTTCTTAGTGTTATTAATTTTGTTCAGCTTCAGAACATGGAATATTAATAGTAAAAGCTAAAATATTGTATTGCTGCAGATTTTGAAATAAGTGGTTTTGCGATGAAGCAACAATCTCTTTAAAGACAAGAGGGGGAAAGCAGTTAACCAGCTGGACAAACAAGTAATCGTATTTCCGCAATCATGTTACCTGTCATTCTGTTGGTAGCCTCCCCTGTTATAACCCTGATTTCCGCCACCTCGTCTGTCATAGCCTCCACGGTTGTCATAGCCACCTCTGTTGTCATATCCACCTCTATTATCCCTGACAGTGAATAATTTTTAAATAGGATGATAATACAATAAAAAGTAAACAAGTATTACATACTCACAGATATAAAAGCGAAATCAGTGAAAAAATTTGACTTTTATATCTCTAGCAGTGAAACAAAGAGTATTCTCCCAATTCAATCCCTAGAGATAAACATTACAAAACACACCCGCGCATTCCTCGATTGTAGCCACCGCGATCACTGTAGCTGCCGCCTCTGTCTCCACTGTAGCCACCACGATCGTTGTAACCACCACCTCTGTCACCACCATTGTTGCCACGATCATTTCCTGCGAATGGAAAGAACACTGTAGTGAAGTTTTGGTAAAAACAATTTTCAGTAACATGCAGACTAGTTTCAGGTCTTCAAATATTGGAATAATGTATGCATTCATTTGGCCCCACAGAAAAACCAAGTCAGTCTTTGTTCAATCTTGCATCAATAATTAACACTCCAAATATGTGCCTTTGTATGAACACTTCTTATTCCAATGTTAATGAAGCCCTTTTCTGTCATGTTTCTTAACCCTACAAGTGTCGCTAGTATTTAGTGTGTGGTGTCTGGCTACATTTGGTAATTTATATAGGGGTCATAAATTGGACTGGGAGGCAGCAAATATTTATTATAAACCATAAAACCTATACATTTTCTGAAAGCTGAGAGGGTCTAGACAATTTTGAAGCGGGTTTCGGTACCATACAAATGTTTTGTGACCTTGACCTTGGCATTTCAAGGCCAAGGTCAGGTTTCTAGCCTAAAAAATATCTACTTTGTTATCAAATAACTTGGAAACCAACATGTTTAGGTCAAAAAGATAGGAATAAAAGTTATAGAGAATTTATTCAGCTTTCAGAAAATGTATAGGTCTAATAGCCTCACACCAAGAGTAAACCAGCTGTAGCAGATCTTCGCAACAGAACTAAGGAACATAAACGTCAAGTAGAGCCTAAGTTTTGTCTCTGACCATTGCCAACACACAAGAATACATGTAAAAAGCATGCAGAAGTAGGTTGAGTACTTAGCTGGTTATTCAGGTCTCTTTATCAACTGGATCTACATCTAGATCTACATCTCCGTTTCTATCTACTTCTATCTCAACTGCTCTTGGAACTGAATCCCCAGGTCTAGATCAAAATCTAGATCTAGATCTAGATCTAACTACTGGCTCCCTGACTTCACTGCCACTACTAGATCTAGATCTAGATAAAATAATGAAAATATCAAAATAATCATCAATCTAACCATCTAAGACATCTAAAACTTGTTCTCGAGTAAGTAATTTCCTTCCTGATGGACCTGCTCTTTGGTTATAAATTGTTATAGTTTGTAGCTTTCCAGAGAAAATCGAGTGTCAACATGTAAACAAAGTTTGAGCTGAAAACAGCTGTTGTCTGCATTCAAAACAACACTGGAAGGAAGTGGAACTCTTCTTTATTCCTATAAGAGTAGTTTCGATTTATTTGGCGCTGTACAGACTCTTTAGTCCGCCATAAAATAAACCCTCTTTTACGGCCGATCTAATCGGCCGAAACACCACAGCAGCGACTTTACGGCCGATTTAATCGGACGTAAACACTACGAGGGTTAATGCCTTGTTAAGGTTAAATACCTGTCCCATATTTTCAAATCATTAGCTTATTTTAATATTAATTAACAAGACTAGTCCTACGAAATAAATCAGAGAACATTAAGTACAATAATGAACAGAACAATAACAACAGTAGAACATTCCCTTTCAGATTCAACAGATCTGAATACTGTTCTTTATATCTGTAGTCACAATGAAACTTCAAAATCAGGTTACGAACTGAAATTTCTAATTGTTACCCACTTTGGGTTTCAGTCTAAGAATCTAGGCCTTTCTCAACAGTGGAATTGAAATAAGACCCTAACTCATCAACTTACGAGTTAGATTATCTTTTCTGAAAGTAAAGGCAATGGAGTTTTTGATATTCAACATCAACTTTATAATTAGGCTACTGTTGGAGGAATGCTGACCAATTTTCGTTTAATAAGTAGGCGTATATGTATACAAATGTTTCTAAACCACAAAATCTTATGGTCTCTGAAACTGGAACAAAAGAAATTAACTAAAACGTAAGAAACCCTTGTTGAGAATTAATTAGCAAATTTCTTGGGTATTTTGACCCACAAAAGCCACTAGGTCCGAAAATTGTTTACCAGGAGTACCTCAGATCTCTTCGAAAGGAAAATACACTTTACTTGTGTCAATGTTGCATTACATTCTATTTCTTGCAGTTGTAAATATTGAATTACAGATTTAATGCTTTACGTCCCAGTTTTATTGTGAGATATATTTTTCAAATGTATGTTCTTTGCCATTTCTGCCAGTCCATTTGCAGTGGTGTGCAATGTAAATATGTTCGCCAAAAGGATGATGGATTTTTTAAAACAGAATTAAAGGTGTCTGTTCAGCATGTTTGGAGGATTTTTGTTGGGCCTCATAAATTATTGCATTGCTGGACATAAAGGGATGAGTTGCTTGAGAGCTTATGAGTTATTTCAGATGGTAAGGGCTTTCTTGAAAATTGCAATACCTGAAAAGCTTAATGACTTTCACTGCATATGTTTTGTCCAGTAGCTTTTTTCTGTGATGAGGAAGTATACGCAATCGCGGAAATTTCCATAGCTCAAGTTCATGAAGAACAACATCGACCTTTCTAATACGAGAACAGTGCCAATTCGCAAACAAAGATAGGAAAGAGAATTGGATGTGACCAAGTTAGAAAGAAAACCTTGTGTGAGGTGTTTGGGGCTTTTCAGGCACATAGTTGATTACATATTTGAGAACATTAGAAATAAGTTCTGTATATTTTTCACCACTAAAAAGACATTTCCAATTCATTGAGCTTTGATTTTAGTTTCACAGTCACGTCTCTAGCTACTCGAACCCTTCGCACGACCTAGTCCTTTTTCAGAGTCTTCATGGTGATACGGATACTGGCCATTGTTTAATCATCAAGGGTGTTAAGAATCAAGTCTATTTTCTAAACATAGAACATTGGTAAGTGTTTCTAATATCCTAAAAGTGAGAGAAAAACACTTCTTGAGACTAAAACTAGACATTGTGTAAATTTGAATGTCCTTAACATAATTAACAGTCTGTCTAGATATAATCTAGATTAGAAAAAGAATCATGGAGTAAAAACTAGTATCTCAATTAGAAAAATGGACATCTGCCTTTAACAATATTTCTTTTCAGTTTGGCTTTCATTTGTTTCATAATATTTCCCCTGACCATTTGGATTATTGTGTTTGAAAAAGTAAACGGAAAAGATTGGGAGTTCAACTTAGCTAGCCAGAGTGGTGGTGGATAAAAACAAAGGTCATATCGATAAATAAATCATAACATCAGGAAAGACGAAAGGCATACAAAATACTATCAATATTAACACCCCCATGTTGATTAAGCATATTACTGATGACTACAGGTAAGGCAACAGTATGGCTCAGTGTTTATAATACATCTAAAATACAGCGACTATTTGCGCAGCAGTCATGGAATTATACACTCGAACCACTTCCACGGATTACAAAACCAATGATTGTGAACTCGGAAGGAAGAAGCGCGGAAAAACGGAAAGGAAAGGAAGAAATTATTGCCCCTTCACTTTCCAAGCCATTACCACACAGTTAAAAACAAAATCAAAAAGATAACGAGAGAGAGAGAGATATGCTCATAACATGTAATGTACTATTTGCCTAATGTACTGATGATCCAGAAAACAAAGTTCCCTTGAGGCTCAATAAAGTTTATCCTTTCTTATCTTATCTTAAATCCATCCTTTAGAACGCAAAAAAAAAACCCCAACAAAACATGAGGATTCCCCAGTCTGCGGAAAACCATCAGCACTGGTTTAAGGCCTTTTCACACTAAAATTATAAATCAAACCAAAAGTTATTCTGCTTGCCTAACATATATCTGTTATGTGATGTGGCAGGGGGGGGGGGGGGGGGGGGGAAGAAAGAATGCAGCAGATCGAAAAGCAAAAACAAAATATAAGTAAGTCTGATTTAAATCATTGAGGGCTTGAGTTTTTTCTCTGACGATTTACTGTTACCAGAAATGTCCACTGTTGGTATCTGAATATCTTATGTTGATAGTCATTTAACTAGAGGGTTACAAAACAAGTGTGTTAGGTTAATTTGTTATTGAGAAACATTTTTCCGGGTGAATGCAAAGCTTAAAATTGTCTACTCTGCATAATGCCTTTACCTTGCGGATAAAGTACATATCGTCAAGGGGCTACGTTTATAGCACAAGTGAGACTTGTGGCAAAATACAAGCGTTGTATTTTTGCACAGGAGCCAAATTGCTAACAAGTTTTGGTTGATCTTATTAGAAACTTGTGTCCAGTATGTATCAGAAAGAAGAAAAAGTTGTATGGACTATCTCAAGACTACCAAAAAAGGACTCATCAAAATTGTAGCACAATAAGGATATGTCAATTATATTGTCAAATGCCTTTGGGAGTCTTACCTTAAAATTAGATTAAACTTCATCAAATTTAGCCATCTATTGTAGAGCTTTAAAAAATATAAAACCTGAAGTATTACTAGTATTTTATATAGCTGCTAAAAAAATTGTTTTTAAGTTATTAAAAATAAATTTAAATCTGAAGTCTGTAAAAAAAAAAAGTGCTCTTACCCTGAGGGGGCATTTGAACATTGGGATGTCCTGGAGGAGGCTGGCTCAAGTTTGGCATATTCATAGAGCGGAGATGTGGGGGCACATAGCGACCGCCTGTTTAAAAAATAAGTGAATCTCATTTATTTTAAACTCAGCACAGAAAAGAAATGCAAACAACTATATATTTCTTCTAATTTGATACATGAAACCATTCAAAATGAAGATAGTTTTGAAAAATGTTTTAAGGATTTCAGAATTGTTCACACAAAACACTAGGATCAAGAACATCAGCTAATTTTAACCCATAGCTAAAAGCACATGCTGATTGAAACAGAAAGGTCTGATGCCATTGCCTCCTCCACTAGCAGGAACCAAGAGGCACTCCTTTCTTTTAGGGCAGGGTTAGGTGAGAAATTGTGCTCGAACACAGAGGACTGATTGTCTTAGTTAAAAGTCAATGCGTGGGACCCATTTGATCAATAATCCAGAAAGCAGGGATATGACCCAATGTATCCATGATGTGCTAAGAAAAGTTTATCCATCAACATCAAATTGATTAAAAAAATATTCTCTTTTAACTAAAAGGAATGAACAGCAAGACTAATTCAATTCTGCAGTGATATTTTCTCCTTTTTGGATTTGAATCATTTTTTTTTGCTTCTGTCATTTAACTTGGCACAATGTTTGGTTGATGCTGGGAATGGAGGTGAATTTGGAACGTTTATGTCAGTTTTCTTGTAGATGCAATTGAGTATTTGTTTGACGATTGGACAGGAAGTGTGAGCGGGTAGTAGCAAGAGGTGAAAGCTAAGCTGGCTGTCAACCACAGAGATTGCTCACAACACTAGATAGTTCATGACCAACACATAAACAGTGGAAACGTCTACTAAATTTAACACTGTTCTGGTCAGCCATGCCCCCTACTGTAGTTCATATACCAAATCCCAAGCAGATTGAATGAGGTCTACACTGGAAATGTTTCTTTAAAGGTTGCGTAAACATCTATGCTTGGAAACCAATGGCCTCATATAATGATTCAAAATCTAATGCTTATGAGAAGTCACAACAAAATAAGATAAAAAAAAAACCAAAAAAAAACCCCACAATAATATTATTGTATATCACGCAAAATGTAAAATCTGCACCATTTATAATGCAGCTGGAAGAGTGTGACATGTGCCTATAAAGGGGTGAGACACATGGGTGTACACAGGTCTTGTCCAAGGCTTATGTCGCCTCTCACTTGTACTTACCGGGTAAGTTACCCACACTCTGGTAAAACAGTCATTAATGCAAAATTATATCATAATATAATTAAAGGAAGAACTGGTTCACACTTCAGGTAGTCTCCAAAAGTAAAATATGTTGCAGTACTTATATCCATTTCCACATGGACCATGAGTAATGAGGCATAGATTCTAAGAATTCATTAAGAGCACTGGTCAGCTGCATTTTATGTTTATTAGACATAATAAGAAAAGAAAATCAACAGAAGATAGATAACTACTCTGACTCATTTAATACAGGGTTGTCAGTCAATCAAATAATTGTATTACTAAAAAACCACAAAAGACATTCCTCACTTAATATATCAAAACCTCAACCAATAACTTTGCATTTTGATTTTCCCAACTTTCCTGCTTCAAACTCATCTGTACAACTTGACAACTTGCTCTACTTTCAGTAGTTTCAAGTTATTAATACTACTAGCTGGGAACCCTCCAAATTCGTGGAGACTGTAGGATGGACAAAACTAAAGTATTACAGCTAAATTTAAACTGTGCTGAACTCAAAATTGTGTATCTTCAGGATCTATAACTTTACGAACTTAATACGTTTGCTTGAAGAGGTTGCATCAAATAAAGTGCGCTCAATAATTAATTTATAATCAGAATCAATAATTAACCAAGCGTTCTAAGAAAACGATGCACTGTGCGCATTAAAATTTGTGCACACACGTAGAAAATAAAAATAATCACTATTTATAGCACTTTCGATTTGTTTGCTTTTCAAGGAAGGGGAGGAAGCAGCAATTGTGTCTGTTCGTTTTTTATTATTAATATTATACATATTTAGTTTTATTAATTCATTAATGTTCGTTAAAAAATGATACAGTGTTTGATGTTATTAGTTTTATGACTCTAAAATTCTCTGGCCCATTTGTAATTTTACAGTAAAATTTGGGATGTTAGGGTGGAGCGGTTTAGATTTGATCGAATGTCTAAGTTTGAGATGAAGACAATTATGTATGTCCTATAAGCAATTGGACATAAAGTATTTCTTAAAATTAAAAAAGCTAAACGAAGACTATTTTAAAGGAAATGTAAGCCTTTAAGTGTCGAATGAACATTGTTTTAGGTCCCCTGTATACAAAAACTTTAATATCTTTTGAAAATTACACGTTTTGTTGGAAACTTTAAAAAAAAACAAAAAAACTTGAAGAGTAGATAAAATAAGAAGTTATCCCAAATAATTGACTGTGAACTGACCACTTTTAAAGACATAGTCTCAAAATTACCACACTAAACGGCCCTGTTGTTGTTGTGGTGTGCATTTGCAAATGCACAGAGATATGTCTTTTCTAAACACTCAGTATGTGTGCCTGACTGTACATAATAACTGGAACCCTGTTACATTGTGTACAGTCAAACCTGCTCAAGCGACCACCTGTCTAAGACGACCACCTGGTCAAGCGACCAGTTATCCACCACCCCCTTGATTTTTTACTATATAAATGCACCCCATAAAACGACCACCTCTCCAACGCGACCGCGACCACCTATTTTCTTTACCAAAATGGTCTTTAACCTGTTAAAGCGACCACCCCATAACATCATTTACCAGTCTTGACCATGAAAGGTGCGGCAAATAAAAGATGACTTAACATTCGGTATGTTTGTTTGACATGCTTCATTGACCACCACGAGCCAGTGCGTCGATGTTACTAGGAAGACTGCGTGTCTAGACAGGTGTCAGACAAGAAGGCCTCGGTGAACGGCGGCTTGTAACTTTAAAAGACCATGAGTGGAGGTTCCATAAATGGTCGTTGTTTCCTTTTATGGTCATCAAACTCCCACTCAGTTTTACATAAAAGTCGGATTATGGAAAATTTTGTCTTCTTCTTCTTTTTCGTCGTCGACGTCATCTTCTCCTCCTCCTCCTCCTCCTTCTCCTTCTTCGTCGTCGACGTCGTCTTTTCCTCCTCCTCCTCCCCCTCCTCCTCTCCTCTCCTCCTCCTCCTCTCCTCGTCCTCCTCCTCTTCTTCTTCTTCTTCTTCTTTCTTCTTCTTCTTCTTCTTCTTCTTCTTCTTCTTCTTCTTCTTCTTCTTCTTCTTCTTCTTCTTTTTCTTCTTCTTCTTCCTCTTCTTCTTTTTCCTCTTCTATTTAATGGGCGTACGGCAGTCTAAGCCTGAGACCAACAACATATTTTTGTGGTTGGGAACTCAGAACGGAAAGTTTTCACCTGTCCAAGACGACCACCTCTCCAAGACGACCACTTTGACCCAGGATCTTCAGTGGTCGTCTTAGACAGGTTTGACTGTACATTAAATTTTTATCCCCACATCCTTTCACATATGCATCGATGTCAAATTTAATAAATTAATCAATTAATGTATGTGTATGGCCAAGGAAAATTTCCCTATTAAATAATTGACTTATTATTTGGTATACTACCATCAGTCTTTTATGTCAATTGGAAATGATTGCAATAAAGTTCAGAAACCACTGGTTCTTCTTTAGACTATCCAACATAAAAGTGAAAAGTAAGCCTAATTCTGTTCACTGGTGCCATATATTAAAAATTACCTCAAAACTTGCAACAACATGTAAAGATCGGTAAATAATTAAATATGTTAGAAAGTGAATTGTTCAAAACATTATCTCATACACAACATTCCAGACTACCACTAATGGCTAAAAGCCAGAGTCATATCAAACTGTTTTAAAACAGTACCTCTGTAATCTCAATAAATTTTGCTGTTATTGAAACTATGAGTATGAAACAAATAATTTATTAAATCATATTCAACGCACCAAATCCTTGTCCATCAAAGTTGCGACCATTCAGATCCATCTGAGCAAACTGCAAGGCAAAGTTAGAACAGACAATGTCATTAAAATATCATTTGATGAGAAGAAAATGTTCCTTGGGTAGGCCTATATGTTACTTTATTGAGAAAAGGAAAATACATATAAACAGGATCAGCAGCTTTAAAATTGAAAATAATCTTAAAATATTTTTCACTTTTTAGGGCAAAGCTATTCTTCCATAGCATTTCAATTTATTTTCTATCTAGGCAGCTTATAACAGAAAAGAAAGTTCCACATGGTTTTGGGGAATACAAGAGTTAGGATAATGATTGCATATGGTTGCCATTACTTTCCACGTCACACTGCACTATCACCTCCCATTCTGTGATCACCCTGTAATCGAACACAGTAATGAAAGCCTGTCTTCAAGTTTCATTTTACTTACAACATGCATAGGTTATAAAAAAAAATTGAAACTTCACTTAAAAGTTAATCACCTGCATTTATTGAATGTACTGAAAAAAGCTCATGAAGGTCAGAAAAACAAAGGCTAAGAATATGATAATGGCTCATCATGCTTGGCCATATTAAAAGTCACCCTGTTGCTGATCCAGCCAAACGTGTACAAATGTGATGGTTGTTAGTATGGGAGGGTATCTAAATTAAAGATTGGTACCCAAACATCAGATTTTTGTTCTCGACAAGTATCTAGAACTGTGAAAGGTGGTGTCATATAGGCCAAGTGAGAAGGGAAACCTAATTCAAGACACAAGGCAAGCAAGTGAGTGAGTGAGTTTGTTTTACGGCACGTCAGCACGGTAACGGCTATGTTGTGCCCTTGATGTCCGAAGACAGTTAATGCATAGCTGCCAACTTTTGAGAAAGCAAATACAGATTTTTAGCGCGATTAGTCGCTGCAAACCTAATCGACGGCCGCGCTATCAATATTGACTTAAACACAAGCTTAACCATAACTTTAAAAACTGCACCAAGGAATAGTGCCATTTATTATGCCTTTTTAGATTTTTTCTTCTTCTTGTGTGTGTGTTGTTTTTTAAATATATATTTTCGTTTTTAGTGTCAGAAACACCACGTCAGCAATATCCAGGTGTCGAGTTAATTAAATATAATATTTTCCAGACGGTTGACTTAAGAATGTTAGCTTTCTAGCATGCCCAAAACAATTGGAACTAACACCATTCTCATTGACTGAACAACCACTTGGGGACAAATCCAACATTTAATTTGCCCAGTCGGCCGCCTCAAACCAGGCACCTACTGATGACCAGACGCTCTGCCACTGGAGCCAGTTCTTTCCTATATAATATCACAGAATTAGATCTAGATCTATACCATCGGACATCAACTAGATTTAGAACATAAAGCTACAGTCTAGATCTAGATCTAGATTCACCTTCACGAGATGTAGTGTCACTTGGGAACGACAGATAGGCTTTTTTAGATTAGAGGCATGTCTTCCATCGGCAATTTAACGGGAAATGCCACAAATCGGATGTCGCCGAAAAGATCGTAAATGTACGAAAATGATTGAAAATCTATATGTCCATATGGGACACAAAAGGGGGCATCGGGATCGGTTTGGCTTGAGATGCAACACTATAGCGCCACACAACAGCAATAATCTATTTGTGATATCAGATCCATATCCCGATGGCGATAACGGATACGGGATATATAAGCAAGATTTATATTGAGAAGTGAACGCTGTGAAGAGAATTTAAATAATTTAGCCCAAGAATCTCGTACAGTACGTAACATCTTTGAGTAAATGCAATAATGCGCCGCCCAACGGGAATGTGTGAGTGTGTGCGTGCATGTCTGTATGGTGTGAAAGAGTAGCAGTTTGCGCCTTGCACTACAAAATACGAAATTGTCTGATCGTGCGAGAGTAAAAACTGTGAGGGGATCGGCATTCTTGAAACAAACTCTCCGCCAGCACAGTAGTCAGTAAAGCTGTGGGATTCCCGGATGGACAGATCGCCGGCGGCGGAAGCATAATTGCCGATATAGTGGTACACTAATTACCGCTTTTTTTTTACCGAAAAGAGCCGCGAGTGAACGATAAATCTACAAGTTGATTGGAGACTCGGCCGATCCCGGTGCCATGAAGCGTATAGGATACTTATGACACGTTAAAAACGTGAATGGGCCCAGTTAACGGCTGAGCTAACCGGGTGTTATTGCCGAAAATGGCAGCAAGGACTGAGAGATGGACGGGACACCCAAATTTTAGATGAATACCGTCAAATACGTATTTTTTCAACCTGATACGGACGGACGTACTCGGGAGGTCAAATACGTACTAAGTACGTATTATACGTACTGGTTGGCAGCTATGTTAATGCATTATACTAGTAGCAACAGTGTTTCCTTATCTCTTTGAGTAGTAAAATCATAAAAATTGTGCGTAAAAGGTTTGGCCAAAAACGAAGAGTATGTACAGTAGTTTAAAAGATCCATGTGTAGGATTATCACAAATCTTATTATATACATCAATGTCCTTCAGGTACCTGGGTAGACGCTGAGGACTAACATGGGTAAATATGCTCTCTAGAGGCTTGGAAGCCAGGTACACTTTTCTTTCCCGGTGAAAGGCCGGACAATCAACCAGAATATGACTAATGGACAATTGACAGTTAGTTCTTGGTACCAGCAATTAACATAACTCATGAATTATGAAATATCAATTTAAACAACTTGGAGAGAATGACTTTTTTTACTCCTCAGTTACTTTCAATTTTGGGGACATAATAATGTAATTCCGAGAAAACTAGAACACTCGGCTCCTTTACATGCACAGGCATTAGCTCCCCTCCTCTATCGTGCTTTCCTTGCAAAACCCTCACAATGCCTAGAATGATATTAAATAAAATAATTTATACACATTAAGGAAGTCATTTGGTCTTGACCTACAAAGAGGAGTTTGAAAGAGATGTGTACAAGACTAATAACGACGTAGGTCTCATAAGTCGTTTTAAGATGTCTTTCCGTACGCCAATGCAGAGCTGCACGAAAACTGACTGAACTTTGACGGAGCTTCAGCTTGGCGGAAATATCTGATTTTTTTTTTTTTATCGGAATTAGGCCTACGTAAACTTACAGAAAGTTGGCATCACTGTAATACTTAGTAATAGAAGATCTATCTCTAAATAAACCACTGACTGCACAGAATCTCTTCTAAAATAAGGCTAAAACTGTAAAAGTCAACAAAAACACGGTACATGTCCAAGAGCAAGTCAAACATTGCAAAATGATCCGATAACCAGTGCTTGAATGGCCCACCACTAGATTCTAGATCTTGGCCTACTTGTTCATAAAATGATTCAACCGGTGCCTTGATCAAGTAAAATCACATACTTCAATTAAAATATTGAACTTTATTCTAGATCTTGGATAGACAGATTGCCAAGATCAGTGTTGCTTGCACAAAAAAGTCCAACTCACGGACATCAAACTTCTCTTGGCTCAGGCATCTAGGCAAGCCCTACTCATGACACTTTCTGTTTCCTCCCAGGCCTAATAATTAATCCAATTAACCTACCATCAATATGGTCGTGTAAACAGAGCTGATACTGCACTGGGTAATAAGTACCAACAAAAAGAGCCCTAGAGACAGTTTGTCTTTGTGTTGGAACTGTTTTGTCACCAGCCAGTGCTGAAAATATTATCTAGAGCCTAGATTTCTAGACAGGGTCGATTTTCGGAATCATGATTTTTAATCTTTGGTCACTCCATACGTTTGGTTCTAGAATCGGAATCATGATCATATCATGGTTATAGAATCTACAGCTCAAAGGATTAGTTCAGCCATCTTGAATTTTTCTTCCCTCAAAAGATGGCCCAAGCCGGCCAGATACATTCTAGATTCGCTCTTACAATTCTTTCTTTCGTTCTCGACAAAAACAGTAATACTTACTTGATGCTCAAGACCAGGACCATTGTGTTGGGCTCCATTAGGCATGATGCGGGTTAAATTTTATTTCCTAACTAAAAAATTCAGCGTTGAATATGTTCCACTAGTTCTATAACCCACCCGTAGCAAAAAGGAATTGGAAGGGGAGAGGAAAACGGCAAGGGATGGTCACGTGACTACTTCTTTGAGTACTAGTATTTTATAATTAAGAATGATAGATCGTTTTAGCTATTTCTAAATATATTTACTATCAAAATAAATCGTGGCTAGATTTTAAAATTATTTAAAGTTTATAATAATAAAGAATTGTTGAAGTACAAGTTTACACTGTATAAACATGTACACATTTGATAAATAACTAAAACAATGACCCCTCCCACAGCAAATTTTAAAATGATCGATATTAGTTGTTTTCGATAGCAATATATACCGATAACAGAGGTTTCAAACAACTAAATTAATTTAGGCTTATCCATCATACGTTGTACCGGGTACATGTACTTCCATTGGCAGTTTTTATTTATGTATGTGTGGTGTTTTTTTGTTGTGTGTTTTTATGTGTGCTTTTTTTTTCTTTTTTTGCTAGACTGGTTGATACTCGGCAAGGCTGGATGTGTTGCTGGTACATTTACGTGAATATAAGTCTGAAATCTGGATCCATGATGGTAGGTAGACCTGCCCGATCTACATTCAATGTCCCAAATCCACAGACTACCCCCATGCCGCTGGGAAGAAAACAATATATTACTCTACAGAACTCCACAACCTCCTCTATGATGCGAACATCACCCATATTTATCTTTTTAAAAATGTATGCTGTTCTCTATTCTGGTCATTTTGTTAGTAAAATTTTTGTTTCGCTTGAGAACTAGTGCAGGTTCTTAACCGCCCGAATACAAAATAACATCGATATAATTGTTGAGTCCCATTATGTTTTCTGTCAGTAACCCCGCTCCAGCCTAATCAACCGATCTCTCGGAGGAACCTAGCAAACGTTAAGCTAGAAAGAGAGGTTGGTTAGTTAGTTGGGGTTGGTTTATAGTCCAACAGCAGCACTATATAGGCTATATTGTGGACCCCGAAAGAAAGAAAGAGAGAGAGAGAGAGAGGAAGAGGCCCGAAAAATAGGGGGGGGGGGGGGTCTCCCTCCATGCTCGTGGTAGCGCACTGGTCTCCCAATCAGTAAGCCCCTGGTTCGAAAATCACGGTAGATCAAAATCGATACAAAAAAATCTATTTATACGATTTCATCCGCCACTGGTTGGGTCGGTGTCAGCATAAAATGCGAGCGGCTTAGACAGAAGTCATGGTATCCTCTCACTGTCTATGTGTGGCAACACGTAATATTGGCAGACTTTAGTCTTGGGACCCTCCACAATGCATGTATAGCCTATGTAGTTCTGACATTGGACGCGAAGCAGCAACCAATGAAACAAAAGAAAAGTTTGCCTCCAGCGTAACGTGACCAAATAAAACGTACCCTTTTTAAACCAAGTGTGATCCAATGGTGCAATTATACCTCCGACCGGCCAACTATAAATTAACTTTGACTTTAAAATTATTTCCCTGTGACCTAATGTGCGCCAACAGGACATTCGTGTACCTCTCGTCAGCTTGGTGAAAAGAAATGAGACATACTCATCCCTCCAGCCCGATGTGACCGAATCAAACACACCTCACTTGAGGTTGTTGAGTTGGTTTAGTGTTCGACTCCAGCTCTATATAGATTATATTGTGGACGAGTCCCAAAGCTGACATCTGGCAATTTTATGTGCTGCCACCCACAAGACAGGGCATGAATACATACCATGACTCCTGTCTCAGCGGCCACATTATTTTATATCTTTTAAACTGACACCGACCTAACCAGAAGGGGGCGAAATCGCCAGGGCTCGAACCACGGACCTTCTCGTGATTTGGACATTGGTTTAAGGTACATGTACTGAAAAACACACAATTCATGAGTGGAGAAAGCAAAGCTTATTTTATGAATTCCAACGTGTATCGTGCAAATTGTTAACTAAGAGTCAATATTGTTTCTCTGTTTTTAAGGGATAAGCTAATTGGTTAGAATTACTTAGTTGATAGCTAGTCAAACGTGTATGTATTTAAAAGAGACCAAGTTAAAATTATAATAATTTTTAAACAAAAGTGTCTCTTTATTATCTTCGTTTTCCTCAGTCATGCAGTGATTGATCCCTGTTTGCCCGACGTATTCTTTTTTTTAAGAAGGAAGTCGCCTCGGTTTAGTTCACTTTTAACTAATATTATTATTTAAATTAATATAACTTAAGACCCCCCTCCCCCCTCGACTCACTCTTTAAACCTGTTGTCTGATGGTTAATCTATACTTAGCACTGATTGCCTCTAGGTTTGTGACTTTGTGTTAGTCAAATCATTCGTGCGTTTGTGTGTGTATGTGTTTGAGTGTGAATGTCCCCCCCCCTCTCTCTCTC
>RQTK01000245.1:312321-388083 GCA_003991915.1 Elysia chlorotica
CTGCCCACATCTCCTCCCACCCTCTCTCTCTCTCTCTCTCTCTCTCTCTCCCTCTCTCTCTCTCTCTCTCCCCCCCTCTCTCACTGTATCCGCGGGTGTCTGCCCCCTCCCCCTCTCTCCATCTCTCTCTTCTCCTCACACACACACACCCCACCTCTGAGTGTGCCTCTCTTATCCCCCATTCTCTACTTCTCATGGAGCCAGAAGATTTAACCACTCCATGAAAAATAATGATCAAACAAAATTAGCCTCTAAATTTTTTATTCTGAACAGGCGCACTAAATGCAGACACGCCCAGCTTTTATTTGTCAGACACTCTAGACGCTAGATGAAGATCTAGATTCAAAATATAGATCTAGATTGTTACTACTTAGGCCTATTGATGTTGTACAACACAAGAAATAATAACTTTTAATGACTATTATTATTTGTTATGTAACGTTTAAATATTGATTTAGTTTCTGAAATAGATAACACTGACTTACAACACCCCTGGCTCATTTTTCCAATACAACATAAAGTCTCTCTTTTTGTAGTACCCCATGACTATTACGTAAAATGCGAGTAACTTATACATAATTATATTGGAAGGAAAGGAAAAAAAATGATTTCTGATGCGCATTGAGTCAAACAACAACCAACAAAGAGCGTAACACGTATTGGAGTTCTTTGTTTCCTTATTTCATCTTCACCAGATTGCTTGTTGGACCACCTTGCACTGCAGGGGGTCGTGGAGGAAAGCGGTGAGCACGAGCCATCATGGAGGCCAGAGGGGCATGGCTAGTGTGGCTGGACTACAGATTATATAATAGTTAATAGTTAATACGGGTTTGGACTGAGGATACAGATAGCCCCGGGCTGGACACATGTGTTTCTATATCGCCATGAGAAAGATGGGAAGTACACACATTTAGAAAGATAGAAGCCGAGAGAGAAGAGGGAGGGAGGGAGAGAGCATTATTATTATTATTTATAATTATTGTTGTTATTACTATTATTATTGTTATTATTATTATTATTATTATTATTATTATTATTGTTGTTGTTGTTGTTGTTGTTGTTTTTGTTGTTGTCATTATTACTTCCACATTACAGTACATATTATATTTTTGATTACTGTAACTATAGTCATATTATTATCATCATCATCAGCATTATATTCTTGAACATTAGTTTTCCTTCGAGGTTTTCAATTCGTTAATATCAATTTTAATTTTCATTGTAACGTATTATCATCACCATCACCATCACCCCGTTTTCATTGCTCTGTCTATGTTTATGGTATCTAGCATCCACCTCAATGAATCATATTTCAAGTTTGATATTCATACCGATGACTTGTGAATCCTGAATCAGATCAAACCAGATAGTCCATCTCTATCACTGTGTTTGATCCAGCACACAATATATGGGTTGGACCTTCATCCACACCAAAACATCACAAGTGGGCAGAACAAACAAATAGAAGTTCATGTGATATGTAAAAATTCATAACAAATGTTTTATTACACAGAAAAAGAAATTCAAACAAAACAAACCAAAGTTATGGTCATGTTGATAATAACAGTAGTGATTATTAGAAATAGAATGATAAGAAAGGATTTGTTGACGACAATGAAAAAATGGTGTATGTATTCTGAAAAAAACATATTTTTAGAAAATTTCAAAAACATGACTGTATGTGACATCTTTTTCTGCACTTTCAACTTTTGTGAATGTTGGTAAAGAAGTAACTTGATTAAAAAAAAGTAATCCAGAATATTGCTTTAATGAAAATTATTAATATATTTCCACAATAAATTGTTGACGTTTAACATTATGTATTGGCATATAGTTATCAATACCTAAGGACATTTTGTCTGATTGAATTACATGTAAGTACCTTACTTTGACAGGCCGAATAGCGTCAACTTTTTTCACTTTGTAAGTTTTCCTTTTCTAACAACATCACATAATTTCTTTTTACCATGCAGGAAAATAATTCTGCTCAAAGTTACTCGCCTAGTGAATTTTTTTGTCATGTCTTCATGTCAAGAATTTTTGTTTGTTGTTTTTTTTTAATTAGCACCTTTAGTGTCTTCCTTATACTCTTAAGACGAGAAAGATAGTCAACACGTTAACTGAAATGATAGAGAGTTAACCCTTTCAATGCTGAGCTGATTTTAGTACACGACAAACCACCGGGATGGTGAACACAGAGGCTCTGCACTGAAAGAGTTAAAACGAAAAAGAAGTTGAAACACTCCATGGTTACATCGATATTACTAAATGTGGCAAGAGTAATGATTTTGACCAAGTGTAGTTTATAGAAGTAGTACAAGTATGGGTTATTTTTTTAAAATGTATTTACAAGGATGAATTTATCCTAAGGCTCATTAGTGTAAATGATGAAGACAAAGGTGAATCACCAGTGACTCTTCATTCTGTCACTCCAAGACAAGGCAGTTTATCCAGTGCAACATTGTGGGTAGCAGATCTCGCTGTGGTGCAGTGTTATGAAAAACGAATTTCATATTCCTCAGCAGCCAATGCTAGACCTGCATCCTCATGCAGTACATGTAGAGCTTACATTAGTTACAACCGAGAAGGCCTAACCACTTCAAAGCCTACAGATAAATTCATCCTGATCAAGATTATAATGCCTTATGGGATAGAACATGATGATTGGTATTGTACAATCTCAAATTCTGAACTACCAATGTGGTGTGTGTAGACTGTGAACTGTTCATGAGAATGCAGTAAATGTACTATGCAGTTTGTTGTGGTCACTCGCCCGCCAGACCAGGTGTCGTTCTTAGCATCAACAATCGTATTTGAAAGCATCACGGGAAGGTTAACAATGGTCACAAAATCTATAAATCATTCTACAAATTAACAAAATCTCATAAGTATTAATATTGCATTTTGAAAATGGCTTGAGTTTTTTTTTCTTCAATATTTTTCAATTATGGACAAATAATTATATCTTGGTGTATTAAGTTCAAGGCTAGCTCAAATAGAATTGCATATTGAGGAGATTTTTCTTAACATTTCGGAGAGCTTCGTATGTACAAAACATCTCTAAATTCTTAATACTAGCCTCACTCGCTGACCATTGGGACTAAATTGGACTTGATTCAAGTTTGATATTCATACCGATGACTTGTGAATCCTGAATCAGATCAAACCAGATAGTCCATCTCTATCACTGTGTTTGATCCAGCACACAATATATGGGTTGGACCTTCATCCACACCAAAACATCACAAGTGGGCAGAACAAACAAATAGAAGTTCATGTGATATGTAAAAATTCATAACAAATGTTTTATTACACAGAAAAAGAAATTCAAACAAAACAAACCAAAGTTATGGTCATGTTGATAATAACAGTAGTGATTATTAGAAATAGAATGATAAGAAAGGATTTGTTGACGACAATGAAAAAATGGTGTATGTATTCTGAAAAAAACATATTTTTAGAAAATTTCAAAAACATGACTGTATGTGACATCTTTTTCTGCACTTTCAACTTTTGTGAATGTTGGTAAAGAAGTAACTTGATTAAAAAAAAGTAATCCAGAATATTGCTTTAATGAAAATTATTAATATATTTCCACAATAAATTGTTGACGTTTAACATTATGTATTGGCATATAGTTATCAATACCTAAGGACATTTTGTCTGATTGAATTACATGTAAGTACCTTACTTTGACAGGCCGAATAGCGTCAACTTTTTTCACTTTGTAAGTTTTCCTTTTCTAACAACATCACATAATTTCTTTTTACCATGCAGGAAAATAATTCTGCTCAAAGTTACTCGCCTAGTGAATTTTTTTGTCATGTCTTCATGTCAAGAATTTTTGTTTGTTGTTTTTTTTTAATTAGCACCTTTAGTGTCTTCCTTATACTCTTAAGACGAGAAAGATAGTCAACACGTTAACTGAAATGATAGAGAGTTAACCCTTTCAATGCTGAGCTGATTTTAGTACACGACAAACCACCGGGATGGTGAACACAGAGGCTCTGCACTGAAAGAGTTAAAACGAAAAAGAAGTTGAAACACTCCATGGTTACATCGATATTACTAAATGTGGCAAGAGTAATGATTTTGACCAAGTGTAGTTTATAGAAGTAGTACAAGTATGGGTTATTTTTTTAAAATGTATTTACAAGGATGAATTTATCCTAAGGCTCATTAGTGTAAATGATGAAGACAAAGGTGAATCACCAGTGACTCTTCATTCTGTCACTCCAAGACAAGGCAGTTTATCCAGTGCAACATTGTGGGTAGCAGATCTCGCTGTGGTGCAGTGTTATGAAAAACGAATTTCATATTCCTCAGCAGCCAATGCTAGACCTGCATCCTCATGCAGTACATGTAGAGCTTACATTAGTTACAACCGAGAAGGCCTAACCACTTCAAAGCCTACAGATAAATTCATCCTGATCAAGATTATAATGCCTTATGGGATAGAACATGATGATTGGTATTGTACAATCTCAAATTCTGAACTACCAATGTGGTGTGTGTAGACTGTGAACTGTTCATGAGAATGCAGTAAATGTACTATGCAGTTTGTTGTGGTCACTCGCCCGCCAGACCAGGTGTCGTTCTTAGCATCAACAATCGTATTTGAAAGCATCACGGGAAGGTTAACAATGGTCACAAAATCTATAAATCATTCTACAAATTAACAAAATCTCATAAGTATTAATATTGCATTTTGAAAATGGCTTGAGTTTTTTTTTCTTCAATATTTTTCAATTATGGACAAATAATTATATCTTGGTGTATTAAGTTCAAGGCTAGCTCAAATAGAATTGCATATTGAGGAGATTTTTCTTAACATTTCGGAGAGCTTCGTATGTACAAAACATCTCTAAATTCTTAATACTAGCCTCACTCGCTGACCATTGGGACTAAATTGGACTTGATATCATAACCTAGTGTATCGTATATAGGTAAATCTATGAATAGGTTAATATGTTTTTTTTTTCCATCTCTTTCGGTAAATCTGACAATATCAAACAAAATCTTTTATCAGTGACTACAATGACTGGAATTATTGTATACTATTTGTTTAGTTTAGAACAAAAAAAAAAGAAGAAAATTTTCTTATAAAAAATACAAAGCATTTTGGTTTATGGACAACCAAAAGCTCTCAGCACCAAAATCATATGGGTTCAGACAGTGTTTTCATTTCAAATGTGGGACTTGGCTTAAACGGAACAAAAAAAATAATCACAATCTGGCTACAATCAAAACAATTCCATAGTTTAACAATGAAAGTTTCATAGCCAATATTAGCTTAAAAAATTATGGTAGGCCAAATAAAAAAGTTATTATGCTTCTTTTGCAATAATTTTGGTTATCAAACATCGACACTTAAATGACCTATTCCTATTCTAGTTCATATATTTACTGATAAGGAACGAAAAACAACCCATCTATACAGGGTGGCAAACTATGTTTGTATGCTCATTCAGCGAAGCAGAGATATAAAGGGAAAAGCAGGCGGCGTACTGTGTTGGAACAGTGTAGCTGGCAGAAAGCAGTGATATAATAGTGTGTGTGTGTGTGGGTGTATGTTACTGAATGAATGCAAAGAAGCAGTGTGTGGCAAAGCTTGTGGGAAAAAGAAGAGAGCAGGCATTTCATAGGTTGTTAAAAGTGCAATCAAGTTTCTGGTGTCTGAGGGAAGACAACTCTGATAGGTCTGTTCTACATTCTATTCTTGTCACCTTCAAAGTCATATTCTGCGTCCAAAAGATGCAACCAATCGACTTTCTCCAGACCAAGTGAATATTAAATTTTGAGTTCTGGTCATGAGTGACAGTAAAAAACAAAAGTTGGCTCAAGTAAGGAACACATAAAATATGTCTTTTTGATTCAGTTACCCACTTAAATTTGATAGACTTGAAGAATTTCCCTTACAAAATAAAAAATAAATACATGTATCTTAAAGGAAATAAAGTGCTTCTCGCAGTATGTGGTAATGAATCCAATAAGTATGGCATGGAAAAGAAGATAAGTTGAGCAGTGCCTTTGGGAGATAAATTTGGCTAGCAAAGGGAGGAAAATCCATCCAGCGGAATACAGACACCTGTCACTGAATCACACAGTAGTAAATTCAGGAATGAAAGCGCCGATTTGCTTTTAAATAATTTTATGAGTAGATTTGATACTAGCAAACGAGTTTTAATGGCCTGGTCACCCCTTAGAATAGCTACGTAAAAAAAAAATTGCGAGGGTTTAAATGTCTTCTTGTCTCAGTCTGTATGATATGACGAAAAGTTTGTTTTGATCCTTTCAGTACTAATAAAATCCTCTGATTTGCTTTTTGTTGTATATTTTTATGTTAAGTATCCAATCTGCTAATGTTAATGGTCAGTAACTCTGGAAAGCGACACTTTCTCCCCCCAGCACGGGTGGCATGGCACAAATTGACAACGGTGGCCCAGAAAGTTTTCAGTAGGCCCCATGCTTAAATGGTGTACATTTTGGAACAACCTTCAGTACTTGATAACACATGTACTCCAAATTAAAAAAAAACATAACAATAATGGCAACTTGAATTGTAAATGTATATAGTATAGCATATAATTTGAGACGACATTTATCACTTGGATTGATGAACATCATGTTAATATGGCACTGTTCTCACACCTCAACACAGAGTTGAAAAGTGTGGCTTGGTAGCAGAACATACAAAATTCCTTGAAAATTAAAAAAAAAAATGAAAGAGATCTGAAAAAAAAAGCGCTTTCACTGAAAATAGAAGTGAAAAACTTTTCCCCCTGTTATAAAAAATTACAATATTTCACTCACCTACATCCAGATAGACTTTATTTCCATTACTGCAACTAATTGTGTGATACGACCAAACTGCCTGATATTTAATTATGAGTATTTTGTAAATATTTAGAATCAATCAACAAATACATATTCATTTTTTGCAGTTGGTTTTGTTTTTCAAAAACTAGATTTAAAATATGAATTGAATTTATTAAGGAAAAAGGACATGCTAGGTACCATAATTTTAATATTCTAAAAGTAAAATGTCCATTTCTCATGATACTATGAGCGCAAAACAAAAAGACAAAATGAACAAAATATTACATTCACTTTAGTCTTATTATTTATATTGCAAGAATCCTACCATTGCACAATTAAAGCATTTGTCATTAAAGAATTCCACCGGTATCAATATTGTTGCTGGGTTTAGTAGATCTCTGTTTTGGTATTATTACACTGTGAAATAAGACATCTTACAGTGTAGGCAAGTACATTAGCATAATGAGATGAGAAGGCTTAGAGAAAAAGAGCCATAACTTATTAGAAGCTCGAATCTATGATGAAAAATTCGATAAGTGTGTCAAATGTGGCGCAACTTTTACAGAGTGATAGATGAAGTCACCTGTTATTTCATGCATCTAGTGTAAACATTGGCAGCCAGTATTTTCAATTGCCTAATTTTTTTGTATAAAACGTAAACCGTTTGACTTCAAGAGGTGTAGCTGAAAGCCTACTCTGCTATCAGTTTACCAGTCATGCAACAAATCATAATGAACACATTGTGCATACTTTTCAATATGAAGCAATACGGCAATCTGGATTTCAAGAATTTTAAATAAATTTCGATACAATAGACTTGAACTTTTTGAGCATGAGTGGAAATCCAGCTTGTACACCTTCCTCCTCAATTTTCAACCTT
Source organism: Elysia chlorotica (assembly GCA_003991915.1). Lineage (NCBI taxonomy): Eukaryota > Metazoa > Mollusca > Gastropoda > Plakobranchidae > Elysia > Elysia chlorotica. The sequence continues at coordinate 320,021 of RQTK01000245.1, forward strand.
TCCTAATAAAAGAGCCGACGCCGAGTTTCTCTCTAAAAATGTAAGGTAGGGTAAAATATTGTGATTGAGCTTGATGTGCTACCCATGACTTCAAAAAGAGGACTGATAGAAAAAATAGAAAGATACAGCCTGCAAGGGAGAGGTACAGAAAGAAAGAAAGAGGTGGAGAGAGCGATTATTGGTGAAAGCATGCAAGTATAATAAAAGCAAGCAAGGCAATAGATCAAATAAGCAGAGGATAACTCAACATAGAAGAAACTCTGTATGCAGCACACATAGGCTTAGCGCAAAATTGTTCAGTACAAACACAGAGCCAAATCCTAGAAACAAAAAAACAAAAAAAAAAAATTTAAAAGAAAAAAAAAAAGATTATTTTATCTTTTCAGAAAAAAAAAATTGATAAAAATTAAAAACAATAAAAGTCAAGCTGGAAACAACATTTTGTTTATTGAGAAATTCTGTCCAAGTATTCCATAGATACCGCAACAAACAAACAGATAAACAGAAGCCAACAGACAAATTAACATAACCAAACAGGCAGCAAAAATAATTGCATTCCACAACCTATAAAGCCAAAATGTTTGTGCGTTTTCGTCCCTATTTTTGAATATCACTGAAACATCTGGTTTTCAAAAGCATTTTTGGGGATTGAAATCTGGTTTAAAAAAACTTGAACACCAAGAAACAAAATAAATGATGGGATTTTTGTATTCCCTCACGTTTAGTCTTACTCTATTTTAAATACTGATAAAAGATGCTATTCTGATATTTTTCTGCTTTGGACAAATTTAATTTAAAAGGCATCCGAAAATTATAAAACTGGTGAATTTCATAAACCAGGAGAAACAAATTTACTTAATTGTGATAAAGCTTCGGATATTTCAGGTCCATCCTACCAAATGACCAAGGTGGGTCTGCAAAAAGCGTTTGCGTCGAATGCACACATACATACAAATCAAGCAAGCAAGGGAAGGAAAAACTATGAATCTTGTAGTTGTAGTGCAGGGACTATAAAAATTCAAATGAGAAAAAAAAGAGAAGAAATAATTCAAATTTAAAAAAAGTTATCATAATAAGGGGAACACTAAAGCAAAGTTTACAAATCTAGAGCTATCGGGTATGTAGGTTTACAATCCTTCTATTGTACAGCTTGGTGTTAAAGCTTTGCATGGTAAAAAACAAAGAGCAAGGATTTTAGAACCCATCTAAATCTGCCCAAGTGGTTTGGACTTGAGTGTTAGAACAAACATGCAAATGAGTTGTGCTGAAAAGGAGGCCAAGTCAAATTCCGTGCAGGAGACAATGCATGATAAAAAAGTAACCCCAAATCCCAGCATTTGGCCTCCACGCCTCTTTTACTGTTTACTTGGGTGAAACAGGAAACGTCAGAAGAAATGATTAAAAAAAACCCAACAACAAAAAAACTCTAGTCTGTTGGCTTTGTAATGTAAAGGCTAGGTTTTAAACCTTTAAATCTGAAAAAAATTTCATAAAATCAATGCAAAATGATAACCGACAACTGTGGGAATGATAAGAGACAAGAGATTAAAGTACTTCAGGATAAAAAAGAAAGTTGAATAACAAGAGTTACATGAAAAATCTTAAGATCTTTTAAAAAATGGCAATCCTGCGGCTCAGGGCGTTGGTCTCCAGCTCTGCAAGTACAAGACTTTGAGCTGGACCTGGCGGCTATGGCACTCGACAAAGTATTCAAAAACTAAAAAAAAATAGTTAATGCAATGTTAAAGCAGATCGGAACCCCATAACACCAAGGGACCCTAAGGGGTAAAGAACAAGCACCCTGGTTTTACATAATCAAAGGTAAGTTTGTTAAAATGGATATTTCTAAAACAACAATTTCTTTTTTTTTGATGTAATAAAGCTTTTTGTACTCACTTATTTAAAAAAAATAAACATTTAAAATTCACCTTTCTACCATTAATAATAATTAAAAAAAATCAATTAACAACAGCTATGTAAAAATAGAGAAAAATAAGATTAAAAACTTTATATAATGACAAAAATAAGTGAATTGTAGATAATAATTGCATGCTCGCTCTTTTTCTTCTTTCTTTCTTTCTTTTTTTTTTTAAAGCATATTGTAGGTTTTTTTTCTTTAAAAAAGAAATCAACAAAGAAAAGCTATGACATCTCAAAACAAAACATGAACATAGAAACATACACACAATCAAACATACATGAATAAAAAATAAGCAGGGAAAAAGCCAATAAGCGATAGATGCAAAGCAAACTGAAAGATAAGCCAAAGAAATTAAAAAAGGACAAGGTAAAAAAAAAAAGCGTGTCAGTAACAGTATTGAATAACAGGGATACAAGTTCCAAATAAAACAAAATCTAAAATAAGCATTATATACCAGAGTAATATATTATGTACAGAAACTCGCAGGTAAAGTCTAAAAGCTTTCCTTGGAAATATTTTGCTAGAATGAATAGCAGCATCATGATGCTAGTTTACCAACAAGATGAAGTAAAGAGGGAGGTTGGTTTTGCAACAGCAACCCAAGAGATACTAGTTTCAAAGCATTGCTCCAGAGCTGGTAAATACTATATAGGCTGTGAATAAACTAGAAAGGTTTTATAATAAAACTGAAACTGATTCTTAAAGAACTTAAATACATGAGAGTGAAATGTGCTTATAATGCACGAAATGTCACTGCTAACATCTATATTCATACTAATAGTTTCTAGCTATATGTAGCCATTTTTGTTATCATTTGGAAATGTGAAGTTCATCTTTTTTTCTGAATTTGTTTCTCGTCCCATACATTATCAAGAAATATGAACATGTCAGAAACAACTGTGACATATAAAGTAGTACATCAAACTTCCTCCCACTGAGGGTGGCCAAATATTAAGATATATAATTATATATACAACAGAACATCCAGAAGAAAAAACTTAAAGGCAGTCTAAAATCAGTATCAATAAACATCATCAACAACCCTAGTTCAGATGTTGTTCTCTAGCAACACAAAATGGAGTAAAAATTATGTCCTTTGCCTAATCCACATAATACACAGGACTGGCATTGAAATGACTGATTATAATATACACTCACAGAAAGAACGTTCACTTTGTTTTTAAGAATGCCTCACTAGTATGGTTATTTTATTTTTAGTGACTGTTTTACCTCTAGCCTGCAGCTCATTCATATTTACTGTTGAGTGTTATATTCACTCCTGGTCAAAGAATCCCTCAGAATTCCAACTGCCATTTGACCCAAGTAAAGTCAAGGTCAACCAAAGGTGCAAGTGTCTCTCATTTTACTGTGTCCTTGACCAGTTGACTAAAGTTCAGAGGAAATTATCAGATTTCTAATTTGCAAAGCGTGATCTTACATAATTACTGAAACAGGAATGGATATATGCCCAAATTTATATAATTATTACTGATTATTATTTATCCTTAATTTTTGAAAAATTGAGAGAAGGAAAGAATCTATGACACATTATTGGCACAACAAAGTGTGAGTTAAAGAAATTCAAGAAAATCAAACAAGCAATCAAACTTACGAAACCTCAAAACGTTTTGATTCATGTTGATAACATCCTTTTTTTTTTTGACAAAAAAGTCAAACTCAAAACAAATTCTGATCAGTCCTCCTCAAAACCTAATTAAAAAAAATAGAACAAAATATATGCCTTTTCATAGGCTGATGGATTTAGTTTGAAAGTCTACAGAAGTATACTGCCCTACAAATCACTATACGAGAACTATCAAGAAAAAGCAAGTGGTAGCTGCTTTAGTGAGCAGCCTTGTCTAGCCAGTCAAAACGCTATGTATTTTACGATAATGAAAGACGTCTTCTTCTCCATCTTATTGATCCACCACTAGGAAATGTGATTCTTCAAGAAAAAATTATCACCACAAAAAGAAATACAGTTACAAAAATTGGGGCACAATAATGGTAGTTATCGCAATCAGAAGCCTGTAAGGCATAGACGGTTAATAATAATAATTATAATAATTAAAATCAAGGGACATATTTAATTCACCCAATCACTCATTCTATATGAATCAGAATAGGATATTACTTAGTAACATCGTCAAAGGAACAGAACGATTAAAAACAACAGATTTGAAGTAAAATATACTAATATATACAATTCCAATTGACCAATATACCAAAGTTGCATCTAAAATGTCCAATGTGGTAACATAAGAGTACAATTAAAAAAAAAATAAAAACAACACAAGAAATAGCACACTAGGAGTGTTAAAACAATCTTCACTGACAAACTTTTGGGTTATTGGTTTACGACAATAATTGTTACACCATGTTCAACTGTGAATATGATTACGTCAACATAATTATTATTCAAATGTTCTACTACACATCATGATCATTGAAGATTTGTTATATAAAGGCTTGAAACCGAAGTAAATCAAAATGTACAAACATGTATATGTATACATATAATTATATATAAAATATTGTACACAGTGACAGTTGTTAAGTTCTTGAAGTAAGCTTATGTTGTTTCCAACAAAAGTCCAGCACTTCAAAACAGCACTCATGCAAATATGACATCTTTTACTGGCACCAAAATAGTGGTAAAAATTATTCTTTCCTTTTTAAAACTAATAACTAGATCAGGTTAAAAAAAAATTCATACACAAAATCCAGGGAGGAAAAAGTAGACATAATAGTGAAACAAAGATGATGCCTAAAATATTACAAAGAATTATTAAAGTAAGAAACTGAAACAGGGAACGTTTACAAAAATTCATGGCACATTTGTTTGGTTTGAGGAAGTTTAAAAAAAGGGGTAAAACTATAATGATATTAAGAGACTTCATACCCTTACTTCGCAGACAGATTGAATCATATATGGAAAAAAATATATCACTCACACAACTCATGTAGGACAGATCATTTGATAACAAGAGTTTGAGCCTATTGAATTTATAAATGTGTTCAATGGTATAAAAAATATGAATACTAAAATGATAAAACGGGTTCCCCCATGTTACCATAACGCATTTGCACTTTGCAAGTGACTATCCTAAGTGAAGTAAAAACAAGAAGTTGATTAAAACAAATTAAGTTTAAGTTAAAAATTCATTGTCACCCTCCAAAATTTAGAATTCTAGTATAAAAAACAAGGAATTAAAAATGTGTAAACATATTATTCACAATGTTTGAAATGTGATATAGGACTTTTAACTGACTTTACCATGACATTGCTTTTATAGTTATACACACTTTGTAAAGCTAAGGTTTTCCTGCTCAAGGCAACAAACGAGTTGCTCAGTATTTCAAGTGTGAACATTTGAAAGGCCTAAAAGGTTGTGCTGTTGGTGAAGCTTGAACAGCACAACAGACTGCCCAGGCACACACTAGCAGGATTGTTGTTGTTGTTGTTGTTGAGTTGGTTAACGTCCAACACCAGCACTATATAGGCTATATACCCTAGCAGGAGATTCATGTGTCAGCAATCAATCTGTTTTCAACAAAAAACAGGTAAAACATTTGCATGACAACAGAAAGACATAGTTGAGTTGAATGGAATTGTTCAATAGCAATAAATGTGCAGGTTTTTAACTGCCCTCCTTTAGATCTTAGACAATCTTAGTTGCAACTTTCATTTATTCCTTCAATAGCTTTTACATCTGTTTGTTTCTCTACAAAAAAACAACAACCCACTGGTGTTAAATTCTGGGTAAATTGTAGCTAAGTACTAGACTCGGGTATTTTTTTACCTCCGAGACATTTAACTAGGAAACATACCGTAGGTCTACTTATGGGTCAAAAGATGGGTATGCAATAATTAAAAATTGCGATTTCAGTAGTTCCTTACATACACAAAGCTGTGAAACATGGCAAAGTTATTCCATTGTAGACAGATCCTGCCGTGAGCAACAGTGTTAAAAGTTGAAAGAAAAATACCACAGTCTAAAACTTAAAAAGGAACATTTGTATAAGTACTACAAAAAGTATACATGTATTACATTTAAAACAATTATAATCGACATTTACTCATAATGAAATATATGCGTTTCATACAATTCATCTCGGTCACAGATCTGAATCGTCTTTATCTTCAGCTGTTCCTCACTCCAGTCCATCATTATAGAACACGGAGCAGTGTTGTCTCCCCCTCCACACATCAAAATAACAGTCATAATTAGAAGTCAACTACATAAAATCAATTAAAAATATAGTACCATTATAATATACTTACAAGTATGTATATATAATATATATGGTTGTACATAAACACAGTAATAATTATCAGTAGAAATGGAGATTGAGATATTTACTTGTCTTGCCTGCAGAGGCTAAGAAGTCAAGTTTCTATGGCACTGGAAATAAATGTGATACAAAGGTTAAAGGTTAACTGTGACGATACATGCAATTCAGTCTAAATTTCTCTTCCTTTCATCACACCCATGCACCTCGCAACCTTTCAGAGAACTTTACCCTGTTTTAGCCCTTTTTCTTTTTGAGCAAGATTGCCCTGCTGACATTACTGATACTAAAAAAAAGGAGGAAAAACTTCATTTGAATAAAAAGACATTCTGGCATAGAACAATTCATTAGTTCCACTTAGTTTGGTGCTGTTAAATTCCATATTGTCTAGCGCATGAACATCTGTTTGACAAAAACTTCCTTCAACTCTTACAAACTTTATAACAAAATAATTTTGTTCCCTGATTGTTTAAGCCCTCTTATTTCTTATTCATTTAGTCCCGTTGGTTTTTCCAAATAAATAAACAAATGAATTGATCTTAACTAATGTGTGGATTGAATCTACACAATGACAATACCATTATTCTACTTTCATAAATTTAATTCTTTTTTCTGTGAGTTTTAACAATAAAAAAAAAAGTAAACACTTGGGCATAACGCAGGCAAAACCCATACTCCACAGAAGCACACCTATAACAAAATTCAACCATCAACACACAAAACTACTCCAATTAACAGAGACTTGAACTCCATCACAAAGAGATTAAAAATAATACAAACGGCCATAAACTTAGGAGGAAAGGACAACAACAATACTTTCAGCACTTTACTGGTATGGTAAATCCTGGTATCTATTATTACAATTATAATGGTATAATCAAATTGTAAATATTTCATGATATTTATATCTTAAACGTTAAAACATCAATGGCATTTCATTAATAATCAATGGTATAACAATTAAAATAACGTCTCCTGTTTGTAGTTAGTTAAATATTGGGGTAGCCCTTGGAGTTGTGACGCGTGGTCCAACTACTAACGCTACATAAGGCCCTCACACACGAGGTTCGACTCGTGCGGCCCGTCACCACGCGGTTGCTCAAACAGCCTTCACTACAAGGCAAGAAGAGGACAAGGTTATTAGGTATGCACCATTGTGAAAATATGGCCAGTTGCAAAACTTGAAAAAAATCCCACCAAACTTTAAAAATGCATGTATTTTGAGAGAGAAAAAAAAGGATGCATAAAACGCACACACATCCCCTTTAGAATTACTCTCAAATAGGACCCTTACAAAAACAACTTGGAAAAAGCTACGAGTAAGATCTTTTCTTTCTGTCTTCAGACTTGGAGTGAGGAACTTTATACTTATGGCAAAATATGGCGTTTGAGAAAGAATACTTACAGAAGTAGCAGTATTTGTGATAACATAAGTTAGAGAAGTAGTGATATTACCTGTAGTTTTATTCGTACTAGTGGCAGTAACGGTAGTCATAGTTGAAGTAAAAATAGTTGTCCTAACTTAGAGGAATATACGTATACACAGATCTTGACTGAGCTTATTTATTAATTTCCTCTCTCCTAAAAACAAATTTTTTTGCCCATCTACATATAAGTAGCTGCATTTATATACTGATGCTCAATACTTTTTTTTTGTTACTTAAATGATTCACTTTTTGTTATTTTTTTAGATTTAGAGTACCATTGCACTTTGAAGTGGGAGCACCTGATCAACAATATGCCTCTTCGCAGCTCCAACCACAGCAGCTTAAAAAAGCGTGTACATGAGCTTCAGAAAACATTTTGACTTTGATCGTGCCAAAAAAAAAGGTCTTTCTAATTTTCTTTCTTATTTTTCTATGGTCTTCAAAAAAACGCCTTTGAACCTTATAGACAGAATGACACATTTCTGTGCAATTCTCTCGATATAGCTCATAGACAAAACAAGATCTAATGTGCAATCATTTTTCCAAAGTCTCATCTGGCCAAAATTCAATTTTTCAATTAGTAGAGAAACTATAGGCAACTATAGAAGTGCGGTAACAAACGTCTGCAAAAACAAAGAAACCAGCCAACAACTACTTCCACCAGTATCTTCATAATTTTCAACTAACTTCTTAATTAAACAACACATCGAACTAGTAAAATATATGTGACAAAACAAGGATAAAATTATTGAACAAAACCTGTAGATACCATTTAACAGATTACTTAAGTTTTTCTTCTGTACTAATGCTTGGCTGTGGTGAAGTCTCAGCTGGGGATTGGTTGGAGGGGAGGGGGGGGTTGTTGTTCAAGAAGGCGGCAGATCGACAGGAATGTGGTAGAACTTGCAGCGTGACCTTTTGCACGTCTGGCGGGTGGCAAAGTCACGGCAAACAGTCACGCTTCCATTGCTCACTTCAACATAGTCTGAATTCAAAGACAGGCAGAGAAATATATGGATTAGAAAAATTTTACAAAGAGAAATATAAGTCTAGATTAGAAAGGCTGGATCTTAGATACTTTTACACATAGAAAGAGATGCCAAGTTTGGTCAATAGGACCATGAGCAATAGAAACAGATTCTAGTTTCAGCTGTGGGATGCTCTTTCATAAATCGTCAGACTTAAGACCTGGGATCTGTCGCCGTATAGAAATATGTTTGAGAATCTGTCAAATGTTTATCCATTTCACATTACAGGATTCAAGGCCTATTCCTTGTATGCGCACTATTTTTTTGGAATTTCTTAATATACTCGTATTTATAAAGCCTAAACATCATTTCTAAACTTCTCTTAATGTTAAGTATTTTAGAATTGAGACAGGACCTTATAAAAATGAGATCAGGGTGTGTGAGAGCATGTCAATCATGTGTATAAGTGGGACAAGATTAAAACTGGAGACCTTAATACAAAGAGGAAGTGAGAGAAACCTCTGAAAGAACCTACCCTCTGACAGATGCACTTTCTTGCAGTAGGGACTGGCGCAAAGCCCCGCACTAAAATCTGGGCACACCAGGAGGGTGTCCCGCAACTACAGTCGCCACGGGGAGAGAGGGCGGGAGGGAGTGGGAGAGAACAAAACGTTAGATTCATATCATAGGCATGGCTCATATGTCTGCATGATGGAGTAGAAATATAAAGAAGTGTAGTATAAATCATTATAAATATGATCTGCTATTGTTAAGAGAGGGGACAGGGTGATGTTAAGAACATTATATAGTACTAATGGTACAATAGAGAAATACGGATTGTAGGGAAAGCTTTACAATAAAAAGGTGAGCGTGGGGAAATGCGAAGACATAGATTGAAGAGAGAGAGATAGAGAGAGAGAGAGAGAGAGAGAGAGAGAGAGAGAGAGAGAGAGAGAGAGAGAGAGAGAGAGAGAGAGAGAGAGAGAGAGAGAGAAAGAGAGACAGAGAGAGAGAGAGAGAGAGAGACAGAGCGAAACAGAGACAGACAGAGAGAGGTAGAGAGAGAGAGACAGAGGGGAAGAGAGACAGAGTTAGAGAGAAAAATTGAAAAGAAAAAACAACAACAAACATCTCCAAAGATTTTGAGCATGGAAGACCAGAAAAAGCTGAGGATGTTAGAAGTGGTGACAGTTTATGCTTTGCAGGGGTTAGCAGTGGATCTACTTCATGCACAGTTAAAGCTACCATTCATTGAGTGAAAGCGATGCATAAAACGCAAACAATTATAGTGATACGAAAAAAATAAGCCACCATTGCTGTGCAAAATACCAAAAGCCAAAAATGAAGAAAACTTGATCACATAAAAATTAAAATAAAGTACTATAAAAAAAAGAAAATGACGCAAAATAAAATAAATAAACAGACAGAACCTAAAAACTAGAATCTATTAATGCAAAATATTTAATTAGAATTGAAAGTCCATGCAAATTTTGTGCAAACTACTCCTAGATAAAAATAAAAATAAAAATACTTCACCGCAGTTCTTTGTCTTGTTACGATAGGATTGCTTCCAACAATAACAGAAAAATAAAGCCTATAGTTATTATAGTGAATGACACATTAATCTATTAAATTGAAGAAAGTTACTGTTTTTTTCTCCCACTTTTCTTTCTCCTTCTCTCTGTCCATTTTTATGTCTATTTTCCTACCTAAAATTTTACCAGCATTCCCCACTAATTGATTCTACCACTGTTTCTGCCTGAGAGGTTAACAAGAATACACATACAGTTTGTATTATCCGCATTTCATCACTGGACGTGCTCTTTTCAATTTCAAGGCAGACAGCAGCCCATAAATAAATAAAAATCTTTTTGTTAAGCATATAGAAATTAAAGATCCCGAGATTCTCTCCATCAACCCTACATTATGTTAAGTGTAAAATATTTACAAGACTAGCTTAGTTTTAAAACGACAAAATTGTTGGTCGTCCAGTGTTGCCCTTTTTGTACAACAAATAACTCAAATTCTACTTACTCTTAGAACGTGATCAGCTGCTTCCACAATATATTCGATGTACCCATAGTCTTTTGACATTGTCTAATTGTAACGCTTAGGATATTAAAATTTTTTTTTTAATTTAAATTTTTCCTAAATCTTTTAATAGTGCAAAATCCACCCTCCCTCCCAAAAGTCTGCGTTTTAAGATTTAAAACTGCAAGAATTTCTTAGGTTGTCCGACTACTATGGGCTAAAGTTAACAACCTTTCTTCCTTTTTTGTGTGCTTTGCTATAAATAGGATGCTGGGTGAACCAAATACCTGCTTGTTATTTCCGAAATACTCTACATAGCATGCGTTACTAGGGAGCCCAGGCGAAGCTGCCTTAGCAGCAGGGGAGGCAACTTGGGCGGAGCTGGGGACAGACGGCGAGGCCAGGGGGGCGGCGTACAGACCCAGGCCTGCGACAGACGCGAGGCGACTCTGCTGCTGCTGCTGTAGCACGTGCTGGTGCTGCTGCTGCTGCTGTAGCACGTGCTGGTAGTAGCCGGGACTCAGGCCCGCCATGCTGGAGCTCAGAGAGCTCGAGTCGGCGCCCCAGAACACGGACTGCGTTGTAGGCAGGACTGACGGTGCGGCTGCTGCTGGTGTGGACAGCAAGTAAGTGCCGCCTCCCCCTCCTCCTCCTGTCTCTAGAGTCCCATTGGTCGAAGTGCTGGGTGTGGTAGAGACTGGCTCTGCTGACGATGCTTTAGTTGTAGCGGCAGTCGGTCTGGGCACGGTGGGGAGGAGTGTAGGAGAAAGTGCAGCAAGCGTAGGGGGAAGCTGGCTGGCCGGGGCTCCCACAGACTGCTGGTCGAGACCGCCTGAGGCGGGGGGATACATGTAGGCCGGCCCGTCTGTTCATTGTTTGTTCGTCACAGTCATATAACAGTTTATTTGGTGGAGGTTCATAATGGCCATTGTAATATGGGGTTCATCAGTTCCGCAGTGGAAAGTTAGTGTGATCCCAGGGCATGGTTTCATGTGTGCAAGGGATATGGGTCCAAATTCAATTCGGGTTTATGAGGTTAGACAGGTTATTATTGTTCACCAGATGTCAAAATTCAAGTCAATTGTGATGATCGCAAGTGAACCGTAAACATGCATACAGTGTTTCAGATCCAAATATAGAAACCAGGGCCAAAAATGAGTGTTTCATCAATGCAGATTTTTTAGTGCCAATTCCAAGCAAAGTATTAGAGGCAGATAATTTTTTGCGCATGCAGTAGCATCATATCATATCGGCATCATTTGGTAGCAGGGTTAGATAACCCATATGGGCAGCAACAGCAGGCACATGAAAAGCAACAACGAGTCCGTTTTGGCACAAGAAAAAGGCAAGGCAAAAGTTAAATGTGTTTGTGTGTTTCGTATATGTGTGTTATGTATATGTGTGTTATGTATATGTGTGTTTGTCAATGGAAATGGTAGGAGTACACAGATTGTGGCATGAGTGTGAAAGTAGCATAAGGCGTGGTAAGAGAGGATGGATTGAGGAGGATTGTGCCAAAACAGAGAAGTTGTGGGGCGTCAGCAGGAGATTATGTGAAATGGAAAGAAAACGGTGAGTTAATTAGTTAAAAGAAAACGAAATATAACCACACATTAAGTAAGCTAATGCCTAAACAACATGTCAGTGGGTTAATTGTAAAAAAAAAATCAAAACAACACAAAACACCCATAGAGATTAGACAACAAACTTATACTTTAGTGTTAAAATGTGCTAGGTGCAAAATGAACTAAAATTTAAAAGCAGCAAGAAAAATAGAACAAAATCCAAAGATTAGAAGCTGGTGGTATGATAGAGTTATTGCAAACATAACAAAACCCTTTCAAGTTTCAGCCAGAAGAAATCAAAACAAAACAAGAACATTTATTCCAATGCAAGAAAAGCCAGTGAAACAAAAAAAAAAAGGAAAACCGCATGCAAAAAAATAATATACAAAATGATTATCAATTACCACTGGTAAAGAAATGAGGTCACTACAAAAAAGCCAACAAATTTTTAATTGTTGTCAGTTGAGCCCGCAAACAATTTAATCCTTCAATTTTTCATTTAGCCCCTCAACATGACAAAAAACAACCAAAACAACAACAATAAACTTAAACGAAAAAAGATAAAGAGATAAAAGCCAAAGCAAAATAAGTAAAGCAACAAACACACAGCACAACATGATGTTTTGTGATATTTTAGTGCAGTATACAGATAGCCATAGATTTTTTTTTATAGAAGAGATAGTGTGCTCAGAGAGACAGACAAAGTTTTGAAGAATAGAAAGAAAGCTAGATCAAGGGGTTTCAAGTTTCATCATACAATCATAATAATCAACTAAAGTTTTGAAAACAACGCTACATGATGATAAATATTAGCACTGGTAGAAAAAATTGTTATAATCATGAAGAAATGAGAAAAGAAATACAGTGGAGACTTGTTGACGTCCATTCTTATGACTAGAATAATTTAATAACTGTATACATTACAAATTTGTAAACCAAACATAAAAGCCTACTCAAATTTACACAATTAAAAAAAATATCATGCTTTACTAAGGAGATTAGAATAAACAATCTTTGTAAATTCCGAATTAAAAATTTTGAAAATACTCCAAATACACCATTCAAGTGTTTAAAAGAAATTTCCTTTATTCCAGTGTTCTTAAACAGATTCTATTGTTTTACCTTGGCTTATGTGATTTAACCCAAATGTGTGTGTGTGTGGGGGGGGGGGGGACGTGTTTAAATGACTAATTTTTTAGTTTGACTAATGGAAAAAGTGTGTTCCAGCCGACCGAATGACATTCTTACAAGGGTGCAAAACAAAAAGTTTGATACGGACCAAGTGGTTCCACTGCATTATGCTTCATTGTGTGATTATCTCAATAGTTCTCATAATTTATTCTCTACATTTTGTCACCTCACTTGTGTAATGTTTTATCTCAGTTCTAAAACACTGGTACTTGATTTAGAGCTTTTCTAAAACACCAGTACTTGATTTAGAGAAGTTCTAAAACACCGGTACTTGATTTAGAGCATCTCTAAAACACCGGTACTTGATTTAGAGAACTTCTAAAAATGAGATGTGCACTATACCACCGAGGCGACGGTTTGTACTGCCCTAAAGTTTTTGCCTAAGGTAAGCGAAAGCGCAGTTTGGGCCGGTACTCACACGACATCGGGATGTAGTTGGGCTGCTGCTGCAGCTGCATCAGCGACGTGTGCTGGAGAGGGGAGACCATCGGGTTTGTCTGGTAGACGGGGATCCCACCCTTGTGGATGTCACCGACAGCTATGCGCTTGTAGGCTGGGACCATGCCGGGCATGGCGCTCTGCTGTCACGCGACATGGCATGACATGACACAGGAGGACGCGACATGGCAAAGAGTTTCGAGTTCCGGGGGCAGGCAGTGCACGGTTGGTCAACGTATGAGGTCAACATCCAAGGGCACCAGGTCGAAGGTCAGAGTTGATATGGTGTGACCCAACATGATGTGTAGATGGGTGAGAGAGTGTAGACAAGGGCGATAGAATATCGATGTGAAAGCGAGGAGATGAAGATTCAGGAGTGGATTTTGAGAAGAATGTGGAGAGAATAACAATAAAATTAGTTAATAAGGGAACATGTATGTCATCGATCAAAGATCAATTATTATCCTTCTACTTTGACTCCAATTTACTGTGAGATAATTAATATATTCTAAGGAGCATTACACGAAAGAAACAACAATGAAGATATTAGGATTCAAATTGCAAATATTTTAAAGTAAGATCAAACAAAACTAGATTATCCAATATGGGTCCAAATTCAATTCGGGTTTATGAGGTTAGACAGGTTATTATTGTTCACCAGATGTCAAAATTCAAGTCAATTGTGATGATCGCAAGTGAACCGTAAACATGCATACAGTGTTTCAGATCCAAATATAGAAACCAGGGCCAAAAATGAGTGTTTCATCAATGCAGATTTTTTAGTGCCAATTCCAAGCAAAGTATTAGAGGCAGATAATTTTTTGCGCATGCAGTAGCATCATATCATATCGGCATCATTTGGTAGCAGGGTTAGATAACCCATATGGGCAGCAACAGCAGGCACATGAAAAGCAACAACGAGTCCGTTTTGGCACAAGAAAAAGGCAAGGCAAAAGTTAAATGTGTTTGTGTGTTTCGTATATGTGTGTTATGTATATGTGTGTTATGTATATGTGTGTTTGTCAATGGAAATGGTAGGAGTACACAGATTGTGGCATGAGTGTGAAAGTAGCATAAGGCGTGGTAAGAGAGGATGGATTGAGGAGGATTGTGCCAAAACAGATATACATTACAAATTTGTAAACCAAACATAAAAGCCTACTCAAATTTACACAATTAAAAAAAAATATCATGCTTTACTAAGGAGATTAGAATAAACAATCTTTGTAAATTCCGAATTAAAAATTTTGAAAATACTCCAAATACACCATTCAAGTGTTTAATAGAAATTTCCTTTATTCCAGTGTTCTTAAACAGATTCTATTGTTTTACCTTGGCTTATGTGATTTAACCCAAATGTGTGTGTGTGTGGGGGGGTGGGGACGTGTTTAAATGACTAATTTTTTAGTTTGACTAATGGAAAAAGTGTGTTCCAGCCGACCGAATGACATTCTTACAAGGGTGCAAAACAAAAAGTTTGATACGGACCAAGTGGTTCCACTGCATTATGCTTCATTGTGTGATTATCTCAATAGTTCTCATAATTTATTCTCTACATTTTGTCACCTCACTTGTGTAATGTTTTATCTCAGTTCTAAAACACTGGTACTTGATTTAGAGCTTTTCTAAAACACCAGTACTTGATTTAGAGAAGTTCTAAAACACCGGTACTTGATTTAGAGCATCTCTAAAACACCGGTACTTGATTTAGAGAACTTCTAAAAATGAGATGTGCACTATACAACTGAGGCGACGGTTTGTACTGCCCTAAAGTTTTTGCCTAAGGTAAGCGCAGTTTGGGCCGGTACTCACACGACATCGGGATGTAGTTGGGCTGCTGCTGCAGCTGCATCAGCGACGTGTGCTGGAGAGGGGAGACCATCGGGTTTGTCTGGTAGACGGGGATCCCACCCTTGTGGATGTCACCGACAGCTATGCGCTTGTAGGCTGGGACCATGCCGGGCATGGCGCTCTGCTGTCACGCGACATGGCATGACATGACACAGGAGGACGCGACATGGCAAAGAGTTTCGAGTTCCGGGGGCAGGCAGTGCACGGTTGGTCAACGTATGAGGTCAACATCCAAGGGCACCAGGTCGAAGGTCAGAGTTGATATGGTGTGACCCAACATGATGTGTAGATGGGTGAGAGAGTGTAGACAAGGGCGATAGAATATCGATGTGAAAGCGAGGAGATGAAGATTCAGGAGTGGATTTTGAGAAGAATGTGGAGAGAATAACAATAAAATTAGTTAATAAGGGAACATGTATGTCATCGATCAAAGATCAATTATTATCCTTCTACTTTGACTCCAATTTACTGTGAGATAATTAATATATTCTAAGGAGCATTACACGAAAGAAACAACAATGAAGATATTAGGATTCAAATTGCAAATATTTTAAAGTAAGATCAAACAAAACTAGATTATCCAACATTGGATAGTCGTGAAACACAAAATGTAGCAGTTTAAATTCTGGTATGACAAAACAATGAAGTAAAAGACATCAGACATTTGTAAGCGAGCCACTCTCTCCTAAAAAATAATTGGAAGCCAGTGCCTTTCATAGCTTCACCAATGACAAAAGCCCATATCTTACAGTTTTGGTACGAGAGAGATAGAGAGTAGATAGATAGAGATAGAGAGAGAGACAGAGAGAGAGACAGAAAGAGAGATAGATAGAGAGAGAGAGAGAGAGAGAGAGAGAGAGAGAGAGAGAGAGAGAGTGGGACGAGATAGACCAAAAAGAATTGGATAAAAGAAAGAGCTATCAGCAGAATGATGATATGACGAGTAAAAAAGTTAAAACCAGTAGCGAAAACTTGTGGTGAATAACGTGATATACAAGCCTTTGCCTATGATCAAACGCACAAGCATAGCAAGACCATTTGGCTCAAAGATAGCGAAGGCATTTGAGCTTTGAAGGCGGGGTGGCACTGCACTTTTTGCCACAAACAACAAAAAATGCAAATTTGATCAAGCCTTGTTTTTTGAGCATGTTATTACAAGCCTCCAGAGTTTTGAGATTGCCACTACAAGACTTGGATAGGCCCTACCCTTGATTTGTGTGATATTGAGCAGATGCTACAGGTCTCTAGCCGATCAGGGTTGTGGGTGAAACAAGAGAAGATAACTACCGCCAGCGCCAGCTCCAAATCCACATTATGATTTCTACAAATGATAACAATAATACGATACTGCTGATAGGCTCCACAGACATCCAAGATAAATAATAAAATTTCTAACTGCATTCCAAAGGCCACTTAGCAGATAAAAGGAAACAAATAAAATGTATAGGGATTAATACATGTAGAAGCAGTAAAAGCTCTAAAAGAAGATAAAGAGATAAGGGTCAATGATGAAAATATCCATGACGATGAACAAGTCAAAGAGAATCTTCCAAAAATGCAACATCGACAACTTCAAAACACATTGAAAATGTGGCACAACCAATTTTTTAGTTGTCCAGCATTGTGAACAAAAAAATTCAAACTTAAAAAAAAAAATTAAAAAATGATAGACATGCTTTCCATAGAGAGCTTCGCATAGATGTATCATATGTGCTGTAGGACCTGATAGCGTTGTGTGTGTGTGTGTGTGTGCAATCATCATGGCCTAGCTTATAGTCCTGGTGAAGGATAGAGACTTGGCCATTTGTAAGTTTCCACCACCTCCATCATACTGATGAGCTTGTAACTTTACTAAAATACCCTCACAGGTGTGACTTGGAGGAAACTATCCTACCTATGACGTACACCCTCAAACTGAGTTCCTTCAAAAGATGCCAACAGTGCTAAGACTTATACACTCGGTTGCACCACACACCAAATGGGCAATGAAGCCGAGTTAAATCACATAACATTTATATTCTGTTGCCCCAGCTTCGTTTAAAATAAGTCTGACTTAAAACTGGCTGAAATCGACGCGATATTTAAACCAGGCAGGGGGGTAGGTTTAACGTCGGCTAAACTCTTAAACCTTCTTTTTTTCTCTAAACTCTTAAACCCACTATTTTTCTCGGCATTACAGTGCAGTGAGTACACTACAGATTAAAAAATGGAAAATGCCGACGAACAAATGATGCAAGAAATTGAACTAATGGATTTACAACGGCGGCGTATAAGGGACAGAATAAATTCTTATACATACTTCAGGGGCGATGAATTTAGGATGCAATACCGTTTTGGACATTTGGCTGACCTGTCACATCTAGTTTTAAACATCTATTTCTCCTGTCTGTGCATGATTTTTTTTTTGGCTTTTATTTTTTTAACTCTCCCAAAACTTCAAATTCCAGATATCCCTTTTTGAAACCTTTTCGTTGCTGTTGTAGTCCCTTGTTGCGTGATCCCATGCTTACTGCTTTTTGATAATGATGATGTTCTTTTCCTTTGTCCTCAATAATCGGATAACGTTTTATTTCAATTAGCAGTTCTTTTTCATTAGCAAAGAAATTCTTACATCGCATTTTATTATTTTATGTGGATGAGGATTTTATTCCAGGCATTGCATCCAATCTGGAATTAAAAACCAAATACGCCAAATAGCCATGTCACGATAATTATCTAGACTAGATTGAGTAGACGGCTACACACATCGATACAACCTGGACTTAGCTAAACCACACTGGTGCAAAAGAAATTCAAGTTAAACCTCAAGCACGATTTAGCCAAGTTCAACTTGGCTTTAAGTCAAACTTAAATTAAATCACGTTTCTTTCTCTACTGACCTATTTAAACATATTAGTGCTGCCTCAATTATCTCAGAAACATAAAAAAATTTCATCAATAAAAAAACAACCCCCTCCCCCCAAAAAAAACAAAACAACAAAAAACCCCCCAAAAAAACAACAAACAAAAACAAAAACAAACTAACAAAAAACAGCCACATCTAAAAATATTTGCCCTTTGGAAACTAAAGATACATTCCAAACGAATGACTTATCTTAGAAATAAAAAGAAAAGTTATTTTCAGAAAAAAAAAACACCAAAAAAACAAACAAAACAAAACAGCTAACAGTAAAAGAGCAGGATCAACACCATTATCAATTCGAATGAGGCATTGGTATAAACTTAAAAAAAGGAATATCAATAATCATAAAAAAAAAAAACCGTAATAATAATAATAATAATAATAATAATAATAATAATAATAATAACAACAACAACAATAACAAACAGAACCACATGGACCAAATACAAAAACAACAATGGCAACAACTACAATGACATAACATTGAATAGAATAGGAAGGGAAAAAAGCAATCAATATATAAATACCAACAAAAAATGAGAACAGAAATGGAAGAAACCCATATTAATTCCTCTCCTTTATCCAAATCGTAGGAATTTTGTGATCCTCATTTACTTGGCAAAGACATCGACAGACAGGCTTAACAATGTTCGTACAGAAAGCATCGTCCTTAGCAAAAAAAGCTTGTTGGCATGCGGGACTAGTGAGGGGGGGGGCCTGGTGTGGGGAGGCAGGACCAGTGTGTGTGTGTCTGTGTGTGTGTGGAGATGGTCAATGCATTGCCGAGATCTACAAGCCTGCCTTCTGCGAGGCCTCAAGCCTACCACCGATTGCCAGGCTGTATAGAAGCTACGTCCTAGGTCTACCAGGCAGCTGTGCATCCTTTCTATGGATGAAAAGAGTATAAAGAGCACCAACGTTTCCTATTCTGCTTCTTGGATGTCTTTCTTTTTTTCTTACTTACGACTTTCAAGGCTTACTTTTCATAAATCACTTTTACCCATGGCCATTTTAAGGCTAGATCTTTTAGTTGTTTATATACGCTGAGCTATTTCATCAGCATTGCATTTTTTAATGCCACTATTTCCGTCTATTTCTTTCAAATTCTGATTGAGTCTCCTTTACTTTAGATTACCAAGGTTAGATTCCTTTACAGCATTTGAAAAACTAACAAAAAAAGTTATGGCAATTTTCGTTAAATTAAAAAGGGCATAGAAGAACAATAAATCTTATTTGTGCTAGGGAAAATTAACCCTCCAACTGCAGTGTTGTTAAAAGAAATGAAGCAATGAAGGAAGAAGCTCTCTATGAATCGCATGCAAAGCACAAGACACATCTGAACAAGAAGAACAAAAGTGGATTTCAACACTCGACACCGAGCGCCCACATTAAGATCTAGAAACTGTCGCCCTAGGCTGAGAACCAGCTGTGCAGCAAAAGTTGAAACCAGCAAACCGACGACCGTGCTAGGACTGGCCACACTGACTGCGTTACTTAAAGATCAGGATTTGGATATTTGTCCGTGTACAAGTTTTCAACACTTCAATTTAAACAATGGAAGTCTCATATCACAGAGACAATTGGATAAAATTAATTTTCCCCCAGTCCCATTCGTTCATCGATGTTGCACTTTTGGAACAAATTTAGCTATATCCTACATTGGATGATTTCTCAGTATATATATTTATGTTTAAAGAGCCAATAGGAAAACCCCCCAAAAAACTACAGGTCTTCCACCAATCAGGACTTTTTCCTGCAGTATCAAATACTTTTCATCATCGCCTTGACTTGTATGAGGATGATCACACACAAACTTTAAAATATGATGGCTTAGTGCCTTAGTGGGCTATGGATGAGAGTTAATGTAAGTAGTGTTGAGTAAGAGTCTAGTAATATACCAGGAGCAAGTCGTCAGCCGGGTCCCTGGTTCTTTTCTTGGCATAAACCAACTGGGGGGCCATAGGCGGTCCGGGGGCCGCGCCAGGCTACGTTACGGAGGGGTGGTGTTGTAGGATCCCCCAACACAGAGTCGCGTAAGGTTGGGGTTCAAATCAGAAATGGTGGCAGCGAAGTCGGGCGGGCAGGCAGCACATAAGGGGGAGAAGTCGCGGAGACACAGATAACACAAGCGACAAGCCAGGCAGAAGTGGTTGTGGTGGTTGTGGTGGTGGTGATGAAAATATAAAAAAAAATAAGAGGCACCATCCATATGAAAGAATTGTATCATGCATAATATGGAGTAGAATAAAATAATGGCCATAGCATAAAAAAAATCAACAACAACAGTAAAGACAATAAAATAATCTGCAAGAATATTATAAAAGTGATTGTGGACTTTGCTGCTTTCTCTTCTGCTTGCATTATCACTAGAAAAAAAAAAGATAATATAAGAAGATGCAGACAACGAGAAGCCAAAATAAGAGGTAAACATGTGGCATTAGTAGTAGCAGTAATAATAATATTATGTATGTATATATAATTATATATATATCCCTTCTTCCGCTGTAGCAACACTCCGAGGTGGGCAGGGGGTAGGGGAGGGGCGGAACTGTATAATGAAAGAAAAGAGAAAATAACTGAAAGCAAACTGGCACTGCTGCTGTAAACTGAAGCAGACCTACTGAGTGATGCTCGGGCCAGCGAGACCGAGTCATGAGAACAGGCACTGAGGCAGCCTCAGACGCTCGGCTCAGATAGGGATCACTGGGGTTGATGGAGAATAGTTCAATCATTAAAAAAAAAAAGAAAATCCCCACTTCATACAATCTTATAACTTCATAGACAAGAAAGAGAGAGATGTGAGTCCTTTCATTCAGCGTGCAGGGCTAAGAATTATGCTAGGCTGCAGGATTTACACAGCTCACCGACTATTGAAGAATAGGTTTTGTTCATTTAACTCTTATGCTGATACCATGGAAAGATCTAGCGCACTTTTTGCTTGTCTGAGCAAGTTCTTATTGATGCTGCCACAAACCAGGGAGCTATGAGACCAAATTTATGCGACCGTGTTACAAAAAACAACAAGTAAAATGCCGTATAGAAGGCGTTTCTTTCAGAAACGGCTTGTGGCTATGCAGTTGGCCACAATGGACAAGGGGGAAAACCTACTCTGCGACAAAAAAAACACCTTTCCTATTCCCGTTAAAATAAAAAGCTTGGCACACTAATTGGAAGAAACAAGCAATGAAAGGAGTATACGAAACAATATTTATCATAATAATTGTAAAAAATTGAAAGCCAGAGATACTGTGGACCAGCTAGGAACTTTTTCAGCCTACCATGTGAGCCTGCCAAGTGAGCCTACCATGTGAGCCTACATATCACAAATCTAAATCCAGGCCTATATGCACTTGGGACAAGTATTCTATATGCATAGATATATTCATATCCAAACATTGTCTAATACATTCTTCAAACATGATTCTGAACAAACGTGAAGTGCCTACTGTTACTTTAATTTTACTAAATTAGGTTTGGAAATACAAGTAACTTGACGACCAAAACAAACGACCAAAAAAAAAAAAAATAGCCCTATAAAGATTAACTCGTCCTCTTCCTTCCACTATCCAATCCTTTCATAATGTCAGAATGTCAAATCTATGCCTTTCAAAAATCATGTTTTGAAAAAAAAAAAATTATGGTTCTTCGCAGCGGTCGGTTTGGATTCAAACACTTAAAATACTTAGCCCTGCCTACTAGATGAATGAAATAGATCCAAGTTAGAACTAGAGTACATATACAATCAAAGTTGTGCACGAGAGATCTGAACTGACAAAAACAGGCCCCGTTACTTATACTGTCCGCTATAAACAGGTCTATTTTTCACGCCATATTATGTTAAGATTTCTAGTCATCAACATTTTTGTTCTTCTAACTAGATCAGTTTGTCGGCCTTTTCTTTGGAGACTGAAGCTATAACATTCTGATAAATATTGTATATTAATTGTGCGTTTTTTTTTTTTAATGTGTATCCCCCTCAGTTGCAACTAAAATGAATTGTGTACATTGCAACACAGACAAGCATGGCTGAAAGTTTAACAAAACAACAACAAAAACATAAAAATATTCACACATTGCTAAAAAGGAGTATTAATTTACAAAAGGTAAGGCCACAAATAAAATATATTTTATATGAATTATAAATAATAAAAAAAATATCGTAAAGTAAGGAAACATAGGCGTTTTGCATGCATGCCTGAGAAAATAAAAAGTAAAAGAAAGGAAGAAAAAAGTCTAAAACAAACAAAAAATTAAAATAAACAAAAATAACTAAGGGTCAACATAGGCTGTTCTCCATCCTAGCTATTCTCTCGTCCTAACGCCTGGCTAGAATAAAGTTTTGCCTTTTGCCTTCCGCAGATATGCTTTATACAGCTAACTATACTTCAAAGCTGTGTCATAATATATAGAAGAGAAAAACCCACCAGAAAAGGGCAGAGGTTTAAAAAATATAGGAGCTTGTTGAATCCGACCAGGCAAAGCGCAAAGACACTAACTATTATTATATATGCTGCCACAGCCCCGCACTAGAATGATGTGATCTACAGACGTCTGCTTGTTGATCAAGTGCAGAGGTAGAAGATTCATTGGGGTTAGGGTAAAAGATGAAGGACAAGCTAATGTGATGTGAGGTAGGCAAAGTTCTTTTTTGGTTTTGTTAAAAAAAAAAAAAAGCAGAGATCATAAAAGGAGAAAGAGGAATGGAGGAGGAGGATAGGAGGAATAGGAGGAGGAGGAGGAAGAAGAAGAAGAAGAAGAAGAAGAAGAAGAAGAAGAAGAAGAAGAAGAAGAAGAAGAAGAAGAAGAAGAAGAAGAAGAAGAAGAAGAAGAAGAAGAAAAAGAAGAAGGGAATAGGGAAGGAGAATGAAAAGGGTTGCAGAAAGAGACAGAGATATACAGTAGATAGATAAGGAGGGAGACAGAGAGAGAGAGAGAGAGAGAGAGAGAGAGAGAGAGAGAGAGAGAGAGAGAGAGAGAGAGAGAGAGGGAGAGAGAGATAGAAAAAGAGTTGGGGAGGAAGACAGATTGACAGACAGTAACTTTGCTTGCAAGACACCTAGACAAGGGAGTGAGAAGCGTTTAGAGTAAAACTAGGAAACGAGGAGAAAGAGAAACCAAGTTGCGCAGCAGCGGTTCTGGCATGCAAAAAGCAGTTACTGATCTCTGCCAAGCCTGTCTGACTGTCTGACATGACAAACCTGCTCTGTGGCCTCGGTCTAAGACCAGGGAGGGGGCGGGGCAGGTCGCACCAGGAGCTTAGGGCGGCACCTCCGGGAGATTTTGTGGTTTCAAGGAAAGGGGGGTAACTTGGTAAAGATAGATATAAGAATAATGACAAAACTAAACAAAATAAAACAGAATATGAACAAAAGTTAACATAAAATAAAACAGATATAAAATAAAGAGAAGACTTTTGTACTGAAACCCCTCTACCCCCAAAAAAATCAGAAAAAAAAAATAAAAAAAAAAGTGAAAAAAAAAAAATCAACACCGCTACATAGGCCAAATCTAGGAGTAAATAAATTGCCATGTTTAATAAATGAAAACTGACCTTAAAAAAACATTGAGCACAAATATATAACACAAGCACAATCATCGTAAAACAAAATGGAGACTCAACAATGTAACAAACAAACATTTTGATTAAAAAAAAAAAAAAGCAAATGCAGTGACATTATTTATCGATATTTAGAAAAGCATGAAAACAATGAACACCAGCAACAAACAAGAACAAACTCCAGAGAAAGTTTTAGGAGAAGACAGTGCACAGCCACAAGTTCTGATAATAGCTTCTACAAGACAGCTACAAGTATTGATGACAGCTTCTACTAGACAGCTACAATGCTAATTATGTGCTCTGTGCCAACAGTGTTATAAATCTAGTTGTTTGATGCTATTTTTCAAATGGAATTAAATTTCGATGCTTTACTTAATTGCCCCAAAATATTTTAATATATCCTGCAACTAAAACAACAATAAATTTTATATGATCACTTTCTTTATAAGCAAACGGAGCTCTATAGCCATTACCTATCCTGGGTTTGTACGATGATGTTTTCAAAAAGCTTGATTGCTTGTAAACATTTTACGGTCCTAAGAAATGTGTTCTAACTTTGCGAGAATTTTAGGCCTATAAACTACAATGCAGTGTGTGCCTATTTTTGTCAGCCATTCCCTCTCAAGTGGTATAGGAAAGTGATTTCACACAAGAGTTATTTCCACTTGGTTAGAAGACATGAGAGTTGTTCAACAAGCACAAACTTTTACATGTAGTGTCATCTTGTAGTAGACCTACAAAATTGTTGCGATTATGCACTTCATGTTCTCTTTAAAAGATTTGCACGAGTCGCGACAATGAGCATGACTTGTGCCTCTTGCTAGATGTTGGAGTTCATGTCTTCTAACGAAGTTCTACAACTCTTGGAGAGCTCACAATTCCTTATTCGTGAGGTGCAAACAAATGGAAATGGCTTTCTTCCATTGTGAAGCTCCACTTCTTCACAGGTTAATATTTAAATTTGTTCAAAAGCTGGTTGCAGGTGAAAATTATAACAAATCTTCACAAATGAAAAATTTAAGTAGGCCTAATTCTTAAATGTAGACAGCCATTTCTAAATGTCCATAAACGTGAGCATTATGAGAGTCCCAGAGAGGCCACATACACCTGGCAAACTTCGATCAAGCAAAAGCCAATAATAATATTATTCTTTTAACAGATTGTTTCATTACTGGATGCCCTTTTTAAAAAATCAATGCCTAAATATACGTATAAGTTTTATGTAGTGTAGAGCATCAAAGGAAAAGTTCAAGGACCTGAAATGCATGTAACCTCTCTAGGAATCTTAATGCTCCTACGTATGCGCCAAAACGTTTTTGCTCAAAGCAAAAAAGCATAGTCACTTTTTCTTGAACAACCAAGGGTTAAACATTGATATTAAATGAAAATCAAAAAACAAAGCAAGACGATGAAAAGTCTGATTAACTGAAGGGTACTTGGTATTACTGGGGAGTTGAAGGAGTTTGATTGTTTTTTGGTCGAGAATCAGCGAGTTGTGGTTAACACTGTAGTCAGCCCATATCTCAAATACTGAGCTGGAGAAATCTCCAACAAAGTCAATCGATCAGCAGAAGCAAGACAAGGGACACAAGTCTTCAACAAAAAGAAAGACGAAGAAACCAGAGCACGTTGTTGTAACACTCAGTTTAGGATGCCGTTAAAATAATACCCACAAATTGTTTTCCAAGATTTTACTCTGATGGTTTTAGCTTATCTGTTTGCCACAGAAAATTAGGAATCAAATTTTCCCAAATTAGACATCTTAAACTGGGTGTTACAGAGAAAACAAATTCTTTTCAATATGATAATTGTGCATGCCTCTATGGGTGAATTCGTGCAATCATAAGAACTTTCATTTCTTCTAAAGCAAACCAAAGTCTGGCTAATCTGGATCTGCTCCGTTTGAACTTTGGCTGCAAGAGAAAACAAAGACAAGACTGGACTGTGTGTGCTCTTAGTGGGTGACAGATGATGCCTCTTAACATTAGAGTTCTTTCTCTGGCCCGACTAGACAACCAAATTCCAATTATTTGTTTTCTTAAGCATTGGCTAACAATTATGGAAACAAAACCCCCAACAAAAACCAATGCTGAAAACAAGCATTAAACTTGAAGCAAGCGCACATAACCAGAGGAGTTTACTCGCCACATCCAATTTGTCGCCTCGTAAGTGCATCAAGCTACAAGTAAAACCAACAAAAACAGCTGTACAGAACTTAGGCTATGTTGAGAGAGCTCCTATAGTACATCTATACATTTGTAAGCAAATTCGTCTGTCACCCACAAACAATGCACACAGTCCAAGTCTACAGATATGTTAGGGTCTGAGAAGCAATTCAAAAACTGGTTTGCGAAGAGTTATGGGAACTCGTGACACTTCTGCTTCAACATGACTCTCCTGTGCAAAGTGATTGAAAAGCGGAATATACAGGGGAAAAAAAAAAGGTTTAGCCACCGAAGCTGAAATCAAAACACAAAAAAGCATGAAAATTGCATGAAAAGTAAATTATCCAGGATCAAAAACAAAGAACAGAAAGCAGTTTCTCAACCATAATGCACTACTATTGTTTATCTACGATAACAAAGAATGTTTAAGGCAAGATCATCTTACAGCATTATCTTAGTCAGTTCATGAATAGATACTAATCAAAGCAACTTTAACCCTGAAGCAAACTGTAGCCACATGACTAGCTATTTAAAAAAGAACAAAAAAAACAACAACCAAAAATATCAAGCAATTTCTTTTTTTTTTTTTTGGCTACAAAAGGCTGATATACGTTTGCATGTGTATGAATACATGTATGATTATAATTATTCCAATGAAATGCTCTACATCTAAAATTCCTTACTTCAAAAAATCAACTTATTCAAGCATTAACGAAAAAAAACCAAAGGACCACCGGTGAGTGTAGCATGCACCATCCAAGGCAGACCACAGTCGGCCTACAGTGCGAGGACCGCCGGCCGCGACATCACAGGACGGCTGCATGGGCCACGAGGAGGAGCAAGTATGTACGGGGACCAATGAGGACACGGCTGGGGGTCATGTGACCCTGGTGGGAGGAGCTAACCGCTCAGTGTGCAGGAATCTTGTCGCACTGAGTTCAATGTACAAACAAGTTGGTTTCTATCAACAGAAGAGTGCATACACCGATCAATTTACAGGAAAAGTTACTTACGACTATTCCTTCTATCCTTTTTTGTTTTTGTTAAATATTTTGCTTTAAATATTCTTGCTAAACTTGTAAACGAACAATTTATGATTATTAAAGCCATGGTGTATGTGTGTTGAACTCTAGAAAAACACCTTAATCTGATTAAAGGAATGGCGGATATCATATCCAAACAGACTTTTTCCGTGAACATTTTTAACAAGAAGGAAGTGTGCAAAACAAAACAAAAAGATTGATAGCGACCTTTTACAAGCGCCAGGTGTAAGGAATGTCAAAAATAAATACGAATGACGCATTTCTAAATTGTCTCATTATCTGCCAGGCCAGTTGCCAAGGGAGAAAGAAAATGAGGGGAAGGCGGAAGAAATATAGGACTCAATTAAAGAAAGTTTTGATTAGAACATATAATTAAAAAAATATGGAAAAAAAATTCCAAAAGAAATCTATGATTACAAGCTTTCTGGCTCACTAATCTATCGGCTAAGTAGTTTAAATCCACAGGTTGCACATTTCAAGATGGCGGACCTAAATGTAATCTCCATGGCTGCCCATCAGCTTAAGCTGTTTGTCTAGAGTACTCCACACAGTCCATGCACCATGTACCACAAACAAAAGCAACGAGTTAACATAGTAAGCGCTCTCTGTCTGTCTTTCTCTACAGTAACATGCGGCAGTGCTAAGGCAATGTCCACTCTCCTCCTCCACACAAACACAACGCACAGAACAAACGGAATGTGACAGGGAAAAAAATCAAAGCTCTCGTCTTGGTACATTTACAAAGAAGTAAAAAAAGGGAACAGTGCAGAAATATAAGGCCATATCAAGAAGCACATGTTACGTACAGTATATTTTAAACAGAATAATTCCAGTTGAAAAAAAAAATGTCTCTCTTACAAAGAGTAAAAGCTGCGTAGAACTGTTGAGCATGTTGACTAGCTCAAGTGAAGTTCTCTAAACATGTAGATAAAACATTTGCTTTACTTCAAAATGGTATTTTCTCTTACTTTGAAAACTATATGTAAGAAAATCCACGAAATGATTTTTAAGAACTGCATCAAAGCTCTAATGTTCCAATTCCGGCTGAAACATGGATTTCAGTGGACCAGTTACAGCGATGTATGCACAGCAGATGGAAAGAACACATTCACTGTGAGGAAAATCATCTCATTCGACGGAAAAATTTAAGCCTGGCAGATAATCATTATTGAGAGAGAGAGAGAGAGAGAGAGAGAGAGAGAGAAAGAGAGAGAGAGAGAGAGGAAAAGAGTACTTTACTATAAAACCACTACGGTACAAGATAATTGGGCCAATACTCAGAAATTTCGTATTCTTCCTTAATTTTATTTTCACGTCTGATTAAAAAAAGAAAAGGAAATGTCTTCATTACACTTCACCTCTGCTTAGCTCACTTCAGCCTAAGCTGGTGTAATTCAAAGCATCCAGTGATCCACATAATTGTCCCCAACTTAACCTCGGTTGCGATGCATAATACGGAGCAAAGGAAGGAGTTACACATCAAGCAGCAAGCGACGACGACGTAGTCTCTACACGTAAGACCAACATCAACAACCATCAGAGACATAGTATACACACAAACAAGCCAAGGCCGGCATTAATTAGGTATTATAACAGACAAAGAAAAACAAAAGCTTGAAATTCAAAGAGAAATGTCAGGCTTTGTTAAAATAGTAATAACAAAGTAGGCGAAATAAAAAAGACATCAAAATAATGATGATGAAACAGGTGAAGATCCATTCGAACTATTATAATGGCATTGATGAGGAGGGTGAATAGAAAATGATAACAGCCCTTGCAGCCACATAAATCCTAGAGAGAACCTCAGGGAGGGGAAAGAACTCTAGATCTAACATCTGAAGGCAGGACAAGCCAAGACTAGCGTTGCGTGAGGAGACAAGGATACAGTGCTAGATCTAGATTTCTAGACCTCATTGCTCCTGATGGGAAAATGTGCCTCAAATTTCCACGCTTGGAAGGTGATAGATGGGGTGAATAGACTTTCAAGTTGAATGGGAGGGGTGGGGATGTAAATACTTGGTGGTGACAATATCTGAACTTTTGGAGCCAAAGAAGTGAGGGCAAATAAATGTTGCAGTGATAGTTACTGCACTTTGGAGTGTTGAGGTGGGGGTAAAGGAGGAGTGGTACTAGTTACTGCACTTTGGGGGGGGGGTAGTTACTGCACTTTGGAGTGTTGAGGAGGGGGTAAAGGAGGAGTGGTACTGGTTACTGCACTTTAAAGGGCGAAAAAGGGGGGGGGGGAGTGGGTCCAAGGATATGTAGGCCTATTTAGTAGATTCAGCACAAAAAGTATGACATAAAAAATTGGCAGCAATGGTGTTGCGGTGCTGCAAACAATTGTAATTTCTCAAAACTGGTGATGGCTACTGTAAGCTACTTTTCGAATGAGGGGGCTAGAAAAGGGAAACTGCTAGCGACTTTACTTTGTCTCCACCTAGAGATCTTGGGGTAGCAAGCGTGCCTTTCAAATGATAGGGCAAAGAGGTGAATGATTGGCCATGCTTCATAAAGCGTTAAAGAACAAAAAATATTTAGGAAATTATGAGTACATTAAAAAATATAATTGCAAAATGAATGCCAAGTAGATACAGGATTAAATAAAATATAGAGAGATTATGTTCCAGCAAGCAAAATCAGTAGGAGCTGGCCTGAACAGAAGTCTCAATTTAAATTTTTATCGAGGGTGGTCGAAGGGATTATTAATAATTGTCATGTATCTGTGAGAGACTTATATCTATTGAATGGGACACCCAGAATAGTTCGCAGGTGAATTTAAGCTTAAAAGTTGTGTAATGTTTTGAAATTACTTAAGAGCTGCACAACATCTGCTTTTAATACTTTTTTGTGCTTTGGATTTTATTGTCACTTGTATGTTGAATGTTACACATGATTGTGTATGTTGAAAGTGACATTATTGTGAGTATATTGAATGAAGTATCTTGTATATGACTTGTACGTGTATGTTTGTAAAATGACACATATTGATGTTGTATGTGACATGTAGCTATGAATATGAATCAAGGGGGAATACCAAAGTCTATTTTTTTTTCTAGGATAAGGCTTGCCTGTCCCTATTTGAAAATGTTTTGAACGACATTGGACAAACTCTGGTACCTCTTGCAGTGGACTGGGGATATCGGAATGACTGACTTAAGCAGCGGAACATTTCCGCAGCGGTGTGGTGAATAAGGTAGGTGTCTCAATTCCAATAGCAAAAAAGACACCAACATATAGCTTTTATTTTTATATAGGATAGGTGTGATACACCGATCTCTCGATAAGAATAAAGCAACAGGAGAGGGGAAATAATGTACGGGCATTGAGACAGGATTACGAGTCGAGTTGATGAGAAGAATTTCAGACTTAGAGAAGAAAAAAAATGGTGGAACTCACACAAGAACAAACACATAAAAAGAGAAAACATTTAAACAAACATGGTGAGCAAATAACCAGACCCATGATCACAAGCTCTCATCCAACTGGCTCTCTGGCCCACACACAAAGCTAACCGACTTCCGTCAGGTGGACTTCATATTGCCAAACCGTCCACTCAAACTGAAACGAGGACAACAGTCCACGGCCCCAGGCAGACACATGGACATTTCTCTAACACTGAACAGTCGTGAAATACAGACAGAGATTTCAATCAGAGGAGAGTGTGCAATCCTGCTGCAGAGACGGCAAAGCATCTCCTGTTCTATAAATACAACTTTTCTAGTCGTTAATACAGAACGCAAGTCAAAACTCTAAAAGCTACTGCCAAAATCAGCTTATTTCTGTGCCAATGATATAATATGATTTTTTTCTTCTTTATGTTAAAAACAAAATTCAGTTACGGCCAAATAGTGAATTGCACACTGTCCCCTAGCGCCTACCAGTGCCGAGCAGTTGCTGTTGTTGTTGTTGTGATTGTTGTTGCTATTGTTGTTGTTGATGATGTTGTTGTTAAGGTTATTGACAAAGTTGCTGTTGCTGCTGCCAGCGAGGACGTTGCTGTTGTTGTTGCAAGCAGTCGGCGAGGAGCTGGTCATGCCCCCAGTTATGCCCCCTGCCCCCCCAGCGCTGAGGCAGCAGTCGACGACGGCGCTGACCGCCGAGATGGACGCCTGGGCTGCCTGGGCCTGGTGCCTGGCGTGCGCGGCGCGGACCTGGGCCTGCAGGTGGGGCGGGGGGTGCAGGTACTTGCACAGGTCGCGCACACACTTGCTCTTCACAAAGTCCATGCAGACCGTCACGTGGTTGTCGCCCGGGTCGACTGCGATGTGGTCTGCCGGGTGGGCGAAGCGACACTCAGAGCTGGCCCGGGAACACGTCCCGCGCTGGAACTCGCGACATACCTGTAGGGGGGGGGGCGGCGAGAGAGAGAGAGAGAGAGAGGACAGGGAACAAGAGTTAATTACATCACATACATGTGTTTTGACAGGCAAGGAAGGAGATTACCTTTCTAAATTTAACAGCAGCAGCAGCATTGCAAAATACATCTAATTCATGTATTTTTTTAAAAAAAGGCTATCAAAGACAAAATACATTCAAACAACAAAATGAACAAGCAAAATAAGATTAACTAATACTTATTGTGGAAACAAACAATGCAGCTATCAAGAACCATGCAAACATTTGTGTAAAATATGATCAAAAAAGGATTTTTCAGTGCAAATATAAATGCTAAATAATGATGTAATGATAAAATGATCATTGATAGACAAATAGAGAGATAAAAGATAGATAGGGAGATAATAGATAGATAGATAGATAGATAGATAGATAGATAGATAGATAGATAGATAGATAGATAGATAGATAGATAGATAGATAGATAGATAGATAGATAGATAGATAGATAGATAGATAGATAGATAGATAGATAGATAGATAGATAGATAAATAGATAGATAGATAGAGAGATAGATAGATAACTACTTGTATATAGATAGGGCAGAGAGATATAGACATTAAAAGGAATTAGATATGTACACTGACACACTTATAGAAAACACAGCAACCTAAAAATATATATAATGTTTAAATGGGGAAATTAGTACAACATTTTTGTGCAGTGTTCAAACGAAGTACTAGCGGTTGTGCATCGTGCGACGAGTCGGTAGGCGTGCAAAACACAAAAGGAGGGGCGTTAATAAAATAAAAGTAAAGCAATGGGGGGGGGGGGGGGGGGGGTCCAAACCATAAGAGCGTACAGTGGGGTTGCTATTGATCTACAAAAGAAAAATGTGACTCTGTTCTGGTCAACGAAGTTCTTTGACCGCCTATCTGAATAATTCACATCTTGTCACATACAAAGACAATCAGAAGTATACATGGTTGTAGTCGTATCACCCTTCTGAAGTGGTCATGGTATGTGTGTGTATGTTTGTGTGTTGTATGTGTGTGTGTGTGTGTGTGTATGTATGTATGTATGTATGTATGTATGTATGTATGTATGTATGTATGTATGTATGTATGTGTGTATGTGTGTATGTATGTATGTATGTATGTATGTATGTATGTATGTATGTATGTATGTATGTATGTATGTATGTGTGTATGTATGTATGTGTGTATGTATGTATGTGTGTATGTGTTACGTGTGTGTGTGAGTGGGGGGAGGATGTGCTGTCTATCAATATCACAAGGTTGGTTAGGCCTTATTAACATCCGTCAGGACATACTTGAGTATAACGTGTATATGTATGTATGTATGTATGTATGTATGTATGTATGTATGTATGTATGTATGTATGTGTGTGTGTGTATGGGTGTGTATGTGCGCTAAGTGGGAAGTAAGTGATTCTACCACCACTAACGCTCACTCTCATTTTAGCAAGATGCAACAGTACAAAATAATGGCGGAAGTCAAGATGGTGAAATTCTTTTAAGATATGCGTCGGCCCTCCTGTTTTAGAAAGATGCAAGTGTAAATGATATGGCTGAAGTCGGGATGGTGAAAGTCATTTTTCTTCTCGAAGATGCGCCACCATTCTCATTTTAGCAAGATGCAACAATAAATTATAATGGCCGAAGTCAAGATGGTGAAATTCTTTTAAGATATGCGTCGGCCCTCCTGTTTTAGCAAGATGCAAGTGTAAATGATATGGCTGAAGTCGGGATGGTGAAATTCATTTTTCTTTTAGAAGATGCGCCACCATTCTCATTTTAGCAAGATGCAACAATAAATCATAATGGCGGAAGTCAAGATGGTGAAATTCATTTAGGAGATGCGTTGGCATGAGTGGCGACTTTAGAAGAGAAAAATTATTTTTTCGGGTCGGTTGTTTATAAATATGGAGGCCAATAGGATCTCACTACTGTAGACTGAGACAGAAAAAATAAAGGAAGAAAGAAAGAGAGATATCCCGCGCTGGAACTCGCGACATACCTGTAGGGGGGGGGGCGGCGAGAGAGAGAGAGAGAGAGAGGACAGGGAACAAGAGTTAATTACATCACATACATGTGTTTTGACAGGCAAGGAAGGAGATTACCTTTCTAAATTTAACAGCAGCAGCAGCATTGCAAAATACATCTAATTCATGTATTTTTTTAAAAAAAGGCTATCAAAGACAAAAAATACAATACATTCAAACAACAAAATGAACAAGCAAAATAAGATTAACTAATACTTATTGTGGAAACAAACAATGCAGCTATCAAGAACCATGCAAACATTTGTGTAAAATATGCTCAAAAAGAGATTTTTCAGTGCAAATATAAATGATACATGTAATGATAAAATGATCACAGATAGACAGATAGGGAGATAAAAGATAGATAGAGAGATGATAGATAGATATATAGATAGATAGATAGATATATAGATAGATAGATAGATAGATAGATAGATAGATAGATAGATAGATAGATAGATAGATAGATAGATATAAAGACATAGTTAGGGCAGAGAGATATAGACATTACAAATAATTAAATATGTACACTGACACACTTATAGAAAACACAGCAACCTAAAAATATAATTATATAGGTAATGTTTAAATGGGGAAATTAGTACAACATTTTTGTGCAGTGTTCAAACGAAGTACTAGCGGTTGTGCATCGTGCGACGAGTCGGTAAGCGTGCAAAACACAAAAGGAGGGGCGTTAATAAAATAAAAGTAAAGCAATGGGGGAGGAGGGGGGGGGGGGGGGTCCAAACCATAAGAGCGTACAGTGGGGTTACTATTGATCTACAAAAGAAAAATGTGACTCTGTTCTGGTCAATGAAGTTCTATGGGCGCCTATCTGAATAATTCACATCTTGTCAATAAGACAATGAGAAGTATACATGGTTGTAGTATATCACCCTTCTGAGGTAGTCATGGTGTGTTTGTATGTATGTATGTGTGGTGTGTGTGTATGTGTGTGTGTATGTATGTATGTATGTATGTATGTATGTATGTATGTATGTATGTATGTATGTATGTATGTATGTATGTATGTATGTATGTATGTATGTATGTATGTGTGTATGTATGTATGTGTGTATGTGTTACGTGTGTGTGTGAGTGGGGGGAGGATGTGCTGTCTATCAATATCACAAGGTTGGTTAGGCCTTATCAACATCCGCCAGGACATACTTGAGTATAACGTGTATACATATTCCTAACTAATTCCTCATATCATCTGGAATTCACTTTGAATGTTCTAGAATCCTGGGTGTTTTTTACTGTTATACTTCCAGACTTTTAGGGCACAAAGAAAAAGGGCTTTACAATGTATAATAACCAGGTACCTCTGGGACTGGTGGGTAGGGAATGGGGAGGCAGTCAATGTGTGAATGGAGAGGGATAGATAGATAGATAGATAGATAGATAGATAGATAGATAGCACACATTTCTTTTAATGCTATTCATAGAAATCTATGAGAGAGATAGAGAGATAGATAGATAGATAGATAGATAGATAGATAGATCAGACAGGCACAGGGAACAGGGATACATTCGGACAGGCAAACAAGTAGAAATGAGGAACCTGGAAAAGTGGTTTGGGGGGGGGGGGGCAGACAAACTTATACTTATTACTATACAGAGTAGGTAGAAGTCTTATACTATACAGAATAGGAAGCAGCGTGAAAGTGATGAAAGTGATGAAAGTGATGAAAGTGCGACCCACCTGAGGGATATAAGTACAGGTGGACAGACTATAGGCGTCCACCAGGGAAGCGTGTGAGCTCACAGCCTCTGCGCCGTCTGCCTGGCTCTATGTACACAGCGGAGGGAGGGCCACGCAAAGTAAAAAATAAACAACAGTCAAACACTCAAACTGAAGAAACAACAACAGCATTGCTAGGTGTCTGGCTAGAATACCAAAGGCTATCCACAACACTTAACACTCGAGGCTTGGCATTATACCATTGACTAGAGATACAACATTTATAGCTTTGGATCGTGCAAAAATAAGCAGCGAGGCCGATAAAGCGATGGAATAAAAATAAAACTGGGGGTAGGTGAGCCTAAAATAATACAATGATGATGATACTCGTAATAATAATAATAATAATAATAATAATAATAATAATAATAATAATAATAACGACGACGACGACGACGACGATGATGATGATGATGATGATGATGATGATGATGATGATGATGATGATGATGATGATGATGATGATGATGATGATTATACTGAAGGTTTCAATATGTAATAAAAGCTCAGTGCAATAATGAGATTTAAAAAGCAAATCTGCGTGCCCATAATAAATTATTCTTTCTGGTTTTCTTTTTCGAAGCCTGCTGTTTTAAACACTTACAAACAGCAGGAGGGGGAGATTGTTCATGGGAGGAACGAAAATTGACTAGCCTATAGAGTTTGGCAAAAAACAAAAAAGGAAAAAAAAAAGAAAGAAATGAAAAAAAAAAAAAGATTGCACGCTTTCTGTGACGAAGTGAAAAAGAAAGAGAGAGATTGCAAAGTATTTTACACATTTAAAGCAAAGACTTTGGTGGCTTAGCACAAGTTAATGTTATCATTCTAACACAGAAAGAAAAAGGTAAGACAGGATAAAGAGAGACGAAAAACAAGAGGTGGGGAGGAGATGAAACAACAACCAACCAAGAGGGTGATGAGATGTGGCAAGCAGCTACTACACAGGCACGAAGCAAACTCTACATGTGCGGTAAAGTTAACGCTATTCACATATCAAACATGAGCATCAACAAGGGAACAACGAAACCTGACAAATACATTCTTAGAATAACATTCATAATATACAGCATAATACATCAATAAAAAAAATAAAAAAATTCTAACATCCATTGTGCATAGGAAGCATGAAACGAACAAGAAATTGCTAGGATCATCGACGTTTCCTCCAATGACGGAAAATTAATTGCATCCTGGTTGCTACAATAGTTTGTTTTGATAGGCTGATTTAAAAAGGCTGAATGACTTTCACGCGTCACGTTGGAATAATATTACTTTTGGTGGGTCGATCTCTATCGACTGTCAATCTCTACAGCTGGTATTTTTTTTATTTACGATAAAACGTTTTTGTGCTGCCATATCTATTTTACAAAAAAGCAGATAGCACCTTTTTAAATGTCACTACGCGCACTGTGTAAATAGCAGTTCTTACTTCCGTTGCGGAGTTTATTTTCCCGGATCCTTTGACGAGCTACATCTTTATAAACGCACATCTAACAACGAAATACTTGGTTTATCCGTCAATAAAGTACAATGTCATATTTTATTTATTGTTATCCATGCACACTTTAACTCATGCACAACAATATATCTGACAACAACTAGAAAAGCGGAGGAGGAACTAAAACAGTCCCCCGGACGGTTCCACTTCCAACCAATTTGACTTGATCGTTTTCTGAATCAGGGATGTGGCGAGCTTTGAAGCGGAGGATGCTATATTTTCCAGCTTGGCTTGTTTGGTGTTTTATTAAGAGGTATACTTAATGAACACAACCCCAAAGCTGTCGCTTTATTGAATAAAATATCAGGGCCTATTTTCTGTCATATGACTGTAACTTGTTATACAGATGTAAATAATTAAGTACATGTTTATTATCTATATATAAAAAAGCACTCACCTCAAACTTGTCGGCGCGCACGGCTTTCGGCTGGGCTGACAACATGCCCGGATGTAGCTGGTGCGACATGATCGGGTTGGCGTCGGTGGTTGTCATGCCCAGGGAGCTCAGTGACGTGGTGATGTACGGGTTGTAGGCGGCAGTCGCCTGTGTGGGCATGGCGGACAGAGCCTGCAGGCCGGCGTACGGGTTCTGCAACGGAGGAGGTCACAGGTTCAAGCCAATGTCACAAGGTCATGCGAGGTCATATTGTCATAAGGCCACAGGTGTTCCCATGGTGATAAGGTCACGCGGGAGCAAGGGGTGAAGGTCACTGCTACATAGATAACTACTGAGACACTATCATGGTGTTTTAAAGCCACAACCCTCATAGCAATGCATATTAGATCCACCTGGACTAGGCTGTATGACATGCCTCTATCAATTATGTTAAACACAAGGATCTTTTGAGTGCCACCCTCTGAGTGTTTCTTCCATGATTAAGAAATCAATGCAACATGAACGATGGTACAGTATCTCATTTAGGGATTCTGACAAGTTCACAAGGGGTAGAATACTCCCATCTTATCACCCACCCTAGCAAGCTTGGGGAATACAAGATAACAAATCGTGAAATTCAGAACAATAGGAGAACCAAGGCATCTCTGTCTGTTGGACTGTTGGAATCTTGGATACCCCCCCCCCCCCACACACACACTCTTCCTCCACACTCTTTTCTACGTGGGCCAATGCCACAATGCCATCACATACATAGAACAGTTGGTTGTATGATGGAGTATAAGGCAGACCAGCACGCAAGCGATGCGGAAGATGCAAGCGAAGCCCAGTCTAACAACAGATTATGTGATACAGGGGGAACAGAGCATCAACAAAGCAGGAAAGATGTCTGGTTGTAGACGTCCATACACAGCCAGGTGACAGAAACCATCAACAAAAAAACACCAACAGATCTTAGAACTGTATCTTTACTAATAGACACACCCACCACGTGTATTGTTTGTATCGATTTGGTCCTAATCTTTCTTATCTATTCTGTGCATAATATTATTAGAAATACAATCCAGTGTGCTACAGATAATACTGTAAGCTAAAATAAAAATAACGAGGTTTAAACTTTGTTTATTACTGTTTTATCCCCGACTGAGGTTCACTTATCAATCTTCTAGATCTAAAACCTTTCTCATTTTAATTGATTAAGGCCAATATCTCTTCGTTCTAAAATCACAAGGAGTGCTTCGATACTTAAATTTATTCACAAAAGACATGTTAGAATGTAAAAACAATCTAAAAGATCTATGCGTAAATTTATGTAGAATATAAAAACAAACTAAAAAGGTTCTGCGTTGATTTATTCAATTAAACATTGAAAGACTGATGTTAAGCTTTGGTTGGTTATATCATTTGTTATTTTGAGATCGATGTAAAAAAAAAAGAGGAGATAACACATACATGTACATTTTATGTTATCAGTTAGTTAGGCTAGTTTTTGAACGGATAATCCTCCACATAGATAATGTATCATGTTACATGTAGTTAACAGTACATGGGTTGTGTATTCAGCGAAAAGTATACACTCAAGCAAAGCAGAGAAGGCAACAGGCAAGGTTGTGTTTCTTGTTTATGTGTTATGTCAGATATTGAACACAGATTTAACAATGTGGTAGTCTGTGTGTATGTCATTTGAGGTGTGGCTGGAAGAGAGAGAGAGAGAGAGAGAGAGAGAGAGAGAGAGAGAGAGAGAGAGAGAGAGCGAGAGTGGGGGAGAGCGGGTTGCAGCCAAGCTTACAGCATCATAAGGGGAGGGGCTAGCGACAGAGGCTGCGGCTTGAGGCAAGGTGGGCGGTCTCAGCACGGCTTGAGGCGTGGCCTGCGAACTGCTGGGGTGGGCCTAGTGTGTATACACAGAGAGAAAACAACCAATCAGGCAAGAACACGAGCGAAGGGCGGCACCGCGCTTCGTCACGTGGTAAAAAAAAAGGAGCGTGGTGTTACATGTATAATTTATACACAATGAAATCTAGAGCAATCCGTCAACATTATAGCGTTTGAAATAAAGTCTGTTAATTTAGATTGCAAGCGTAAAATTAATTTGGCATATTTAAAGAAGAAAAAATATGAAACATTTAGAAAAAAATTACATTACTAATAAAACATTTTTTCTTAACATGAAAAACAACATACACATGTATCAATAGCTACTCTTACTACATACAAAATGTACAAAATGCAGACGCAGTTGAAAATGGTACTTTATACGCCCTGTCATATTTAATTATACAGTTCTTTAGGCCAGTTACTAAGTATATAAATAACACGTGAGTTTGAGTGCAACCACGATCTGCAACATCCCGAAATTAAGTAGGACACAACGGTTATAGAAAACCACGACAGGGATCTCACTGAGTCAAAGTAGAAAAACAAAACAAAAAACAACTACTTAATGGAAAGGATTAATAGTCACCTTGCAATACACTGGACTTGAATGAAGTATTATTATAGTACGTACTTTTTGCTTTTTCTTCTTCTTCTTCTTCTTCTTCTTCTTCTTCTTCTTCTTCTTTTTCTTTTCTTCTTCTTCTTCTTCTTCTTCTTCTTCTTCTTTGAGGAGGCGGACAAGGAGGAGGATAAGAAGAAGAAGAAGAAGAAAAAGAAGAAGAAAAAGAAGAAGGTAAGAAGAAGAAGAAGAAGAAGAAGAAGAAGAAGTTCTTCTTCTTCTTCTTCTTCTTCTTCTTCTTCCCTTCTTCTTCTTCTTACCTTCTTCTTTTCCTTCTTCTTCTTCTTCTTCTTCTTCTTCTTCTTCTCCTCCTCCTCCTCCTCCTCCTACTCCTACTACTCCTCCTCCTTCTTCTTCTTCTTCTTCTTCTTCTTCTTCTTCTTCTTCTTCTTCTTCTTCTTCTTCTTCTTCTTCTTCTTCTTCTTCTTCTTCGGAACTTCTGCTCGAACTCAACTTACTGAATATTACAATCATGTGTTAGCAGGTTTAATTACTTCCAGGATTAGTACTTGTGGATATTCTAGTAATTTTTTGTGTGTTTTTGCTGACATAGGTCGCTACCACCAACCACATCTTGCCACCAACACTAGTGTGTGGTGCGTGGAGATGGTCACTTTAAATGTTGCACTTGTGATTTCTGGAGGGTGAGATGCTTGAAACAGAGTCAGGAACCGTTATAATTTAAATACTTCTCTTTTATGAAGCAGAAGAGCGGCTGCAGGTGTTTGCAGTGCATGCAATTGGCAAAGGTTTGCCCGTCTATTTCGTTCTGCATTTAGAAGAGCGCTTTAGCACCAGGCAAAGTCAGTTACATCTCCCAGTCGAGACTCCTGGCGGGTTTCCGTGTAGATTTTACAACTTGAAGGTTGTAACAGATCCGGCGATGCTGCTATTTCAATCGCGCCTTAGATTGCAAAAGGATTTTAACATTGTGTGGAGGCGGCAGCTTTTCTCAAACAACGGTCATGATTGGATAAATGGTGTGATCAGTCTCTACTGCAAGATGACATCGGCATTGACAGTCGAACGCTGTAGCGACTGAGCCAGTCCGAGTGATTATGACTTTTGTACAAGTTTATTGAGAAGTTATCGTCAATAAACAGTCACTAAGTTTATACAGTGCGGAAAAAAAAAAAAAAAAGAAAAGAGAAGCACACACAACACTATTTTGCTCTACCTGCATCAAGAGATGTGTGGTGACTGTGAAGCGAGCGTGGCATGCAGCGATACAGGTATACATTCGGGTAAAACTGAAGCTCATGATTACACAAACGATACACAAAATAATGCAAGCGGTTGGAAAAAAGCAGGGAAAGTAGGCGTGGCCAAGAGGCTGGATACACAATTCTATTGGTGGTTGTGATTAGGAGGGCGTGTTAGCAAAGCAGGGTGTACAACATGCAAAATAATTATGGTTAATATGGTTCTTAGAAGCTCTCTTTTACAGGGGTTTTAACATTCTGATGAATTAATAATGGGCAAAGACAGGGTAAAATTAACACTATATTTAAAAAACAACAACAACAATAACATTAATTTATATCCCATTTCTTAGCTATAAAGAAAGGGTAATTATTATCCTGAAATCAAATCCCATTCTAAACTATCACACGTTGTTAACAACTAAGAAATTCTCATTTTTTGAATGCGCCCACGCCAACCCTGGTAAAACCAAGTGGCGTTCAAATCTGAATCCCACACGGTGACAAGCTGCTGCTCTACCTACTGCTTCAAGGAGTTTGTGTTTGGTGCACGGATCGAATCCGTGTCTATACAATAATTGAACGACTTTTTTCATAATATTGCACATACTATAATAAATTCATGTTTTGTTTTTGTCGGTCTGTACACACAGATTTCCTCCTTAGGCGAGAATTCCCTCACTGCGATATTATGTGTGAGCTACTACTCAATGAGCCCCAAGAGAATTATGTCCCGAATGCCACAGTTATTATCTTGTCGGGAACTATTCTTTTGTTGGCAGATACGTAGATCATTAACGATGTTGATTAAATCTATGAAAGAAGTGAAATCGTGAGAAATGAAGAATACCAGATAGCCAAAATAAAAGGATGGGTCGATCTTTTGTTTCTCTCCGCAGTTAATACTTTATTATTACTTTCCTCAAGTGTCAAACTGTTACGAGTTTCTTACTTTTCCTGAGAAAGAATAAACACTACTATTGCATTTCTTCAAACCAGAGACTTTCATTCACAGCGTCTAGCAATGTAGCAGAGTTACGCCGCTTGCAATCTCAACAAGATTTCCCGCGCTTTTCTTCCTCATCGTACACCAAGTGACCTCGTCCCAGTTCTCGTCTTCCTTATATCTTTCAAGAAAGTGAAATCGCGAGAAAAGGGGTATAGCAGTTATTACTTAATTATTCCTTTCCTCAAGTGTCAAACTATCTTACTCTCCCTGAGAAGAAATTTGCGATACTATTGCATTTCTTCAAATCAGAGACCTATTCACAGCGTTTAGCAGAGTTACGTCGCTTGCAATCTCAACCAGATTTCCCGCGCTTTTCTTCCTCATCATAGACCAAGTGACCTCGTCCTCGTTCTCGTCTTTCTGCTTACTTTCTCGTCTTCGTCGCTATCCTGCTCCTCCTATTTCATTTTCTTCCTTTCCGTTCTTCTTCTTTTTCTTCTCCTTCTTCTTCTTCTTCTTCTTCTTCTTCTTCTTCTTCTTCTTCTTCTTCTTCTTCTTCTTCTTCTTCTTCTTCTTCTTCTTCTTCTTCTTCTTCTTCTTCTTCTTCTTCTTCTTCTTCTTTGTCTTTTTCGTCGTCTTCTTATTCATCTTCTCCTCCTCCCTCTCCTTCTTCTACTCCTCTTCCTCCTCAAAGTGTGGCGCATAAAAATTAATAAACTTAATAATAAGAAAATAAAACATCGCGAGAACTTCCCTTCCAACGACACTCAAAATAAATATCGGTTGAAATATCGAACAAAACAATAAAACTTCTCTGATATTAAAAAAACAACAACAACAATAACTTCATTAGTAATTAATAGTGGGCAGAACATTGTTGACAACGACACTTACTGCGGTGCAGATAGTCAACACACTGCATGCATCAGCGAAAGGAACAAGAAAATTGCAGTAACATAAAGTCATACATATAAGAAAACCCATTAGAACTTTCATGCAAAAAGTGCTGAACACAAAGCAAGCCAAGCACAGCAGTGTTCGCCACAAATCAATAATGGTTAAAACAAACAGGCTGTTATGGCGGTATAGACAGGGGCAGAGTGATTCGCAGGTGCACGTAACATAAGCCAAAGCACATTCAGTGGTATATCCTGGTACAACACGGTAATAGTGCATGACTGCAATACATGTACATCTATAAGAAA
Source organism: Elysia chlorotica (assembly GCA_003991915.1). Taxonomy (NCBI): domain Eukaryota; kingdom Metazoa; phylum Mollusca; class Gastropoda; family Plakobranchidae; genus Elysia; species Elysia chlorotica. The sequence continues at coordinate 363,263 of RQTK01000245.1, forward strand.
ACAGAAAAACACAGCCACACACCCAGGCTCACTCGTAGAGACAAGATAGTAGAGTGGACGACAAACTTACTAGATGAAATTAAAAAAAATTATAATAATGATAATGATAATAATAATAATAATAATAATAATAATAATAATAATAATAATAATAATAATAATAATAATAATAATAAAACTTATTTTAAAATTGGTAATAGATTTAAAAAAAGGAGAAAAGGGGGGGGGGGGGTGGACGCTATACGTTAGAAACAAACACCCCTCCCCCATTCCAACTCACTTTCATAATAGAACACATTTAACACCAGTAAATAAAAAAAAACAAACAGAAACAGACAATACAACAATAACACAAAAAATAAATTGGTGACATATATTGTTTGTGAATGCAGCAGAAAAAAAGTCTTTAATATTACGTAAATGTACTAGAAAAAGCAAAGGAAAATTAATGTTAATGAAAAAAGGGAAAGAAACCGAAGCAAAACAAAGGCGAACTAACCAGGTAGGAGTAGTGGTGTCCTGCAGGCATGACGGTGGCGGTGGGCACGGCGACAGCTTTAGGCCCCGCCTACATTACACAGTGAGGTGGTAGTGTGTGCCGCGCGGGCAGACCCACAACACACGCACACACAGCACAGACAGGCGGAGCGAATAGAGAGGGGGCGGGGCGTAATGGGGGGCGGGGCCAAGAGAGGGTAGTGTCCATAGAAAGAGAGGGGAGAAAGGGAAATAATTCCGCAATGATTAGAACAATTAATAAACATGCAGGTCAGGCATTGAATGTTTCCTAAAGCACTAACAGTAAATCCTTTCAGATGACAGGAAAATGAAGGGGAGAATGAGCGAGATTCATTGACAGTTGAGGAGATACAGACAAGAGGTCGCCCATTCACATGTACATGGTTATATTCTAGGTCAAGAGTCTCAACCAGTCAACCTACATACTATACTTTTGATAAGCCCATTGATGTATATATAGCATTTTAGATATTAATAGATATCTGAGGATAAGCCTGGACTAAGTTCTGCCGCCGTTCAATGATGAGGAGCACAAGAAAATAATCCTAATCTACTGCGTGCCTAGGTCTAACTGTGAGCTGTTATTACACTACACTTCATTAATTCTCTCATAGCGTTAAATGTCATTTAGATACACGATTGTGATTGGCCGCTTCAGGATTATCGTTCAGTCTAAACAACTTCTTCAAATGGATCAAATTAGCTCATATACTTTTAGTAGGATAGATAGGTAGATAGAGATAGACAGAGAGAGAGAGATAAAGAGAGAGAGAGAGAGAGAGATAGAGAGAGAGAGAGAGAGAGAGAGAGAGAGAGAGAGAGAGAGAGAGAGAGAGAGAGAGAGAGAGAAGGGATGGAAATATTAGTGGCCAACAGGCCTGGTGGTACACTAGAAAGGAAAGTTCCATTGTTAACCAGAATCTACTGCACATAGCAGGGTTTCCGAGAGGAGGAGGAGAGCAAAAAAAACAAACATTCCAGAGAGAAAATAATTAACGGTGAGAGGTTCAGAACTTGTGAGATCACCAATCAAGCGTTCTCTAAATCTATCTAGTAGTCTAGCAACTTAATAATACAACAGATTGTATCGTGTCAAACAGTGAACATGAGTAGCTCCTCTCTACATGGATAGAACTAGTCTAAGTTTAGCCAAGCATCAACCATTGCTACAGTTATGCATTTGAAAAAAAAAAAGATAAAAAAGGAGAAAAATGTGCATTTAAATTAAAATGATGATTGTAATAAAATGGTGTAAAAGCAGAGGAATAAGACCGAAAAATGTAATGTATATGATGATTAAAAAATATAATTATTATTCGTATGATGAAAAATGAGTGTCAAAGCAAAAATTAAAAAAAATATTCCTCAAGTTGATTTCGTTCAATATATTAAATTACGAGCAGGCAATGATGATAACAATTATTGCACGTACATTTATTTATTTTTTTTAATTGGTAAAAAAAGAATATTCTTGGGAAAACAACACGATATTGAAAGAAATAAAATGTAAAAAGTGGCCAATTAAAAACTCTAAGAAGAAATGCAGAAAATTAAATTAAAAAAGAAACAAACAAACAAAACCCAAAACTACAAAGGTACAACAAAAAGCATGCATGTGCCAATCAAGTTAATAATCATACATATTTAGATGTATAGAGACAACAAAAATATATTATGGCTATTCATCATCATCATTATCATCATAAAAACAATAGTGCATGTAGTTAGTAGAAGTAGTAGTAGTACATGTAGTAGTACTAGTAGTAGTGGTGGTAGTGGTAGTAGTAGTAGTAGTAGTAGTAGTAGTAGTAGTAGTAGTAGTAGTAGTAGTAGTAGTAGTAGTAGTAGAAGTAGTAGTAGCAGCAGTAGTGGTAGTAGTAGTAGTAGAACATATTTGATCAATATGACAACGGCAACCACGAAGATAATGGTGATGACTATGATGATAATGATGACGATTATGACCACCATGAAAAAAAGTATTAACGACAAGTAGAAAACGACACGTAATGAATAAAATCAAACACAACTAAATACTATTCTCAATTAGGTTTTAACTGCGTTTTTCTTGAGTCTAGAATCAACTGTATCTTTCGAACGCTAACTGAGGTAAATACAAAACGAAAAAAAAAAAAAAAAGAACAGGTCCGCAGAGCTGAAAACGTAGACATAATTATGTCCAACATTACGCTTGTCTATACTAGCTAAGTCATGATGATGTTAATATTCTTCTGGCAACTTTTCGTTAGCTCGACTGGCCGAAAACAACACACTGCGCATGTGCACAGAGGACTGAGAGGGTACAGTTTATTGTTTGAAAAGAAAGAAAAAAACTCCATGCCCCTAATGTAAGTCAGCGCCATATTTGCAGAGTCTGTGTGATAGGTAAACAGCGTAAGACCTACACTTTTTAAACTGACAAAGTGTGTATGCTTTAGAGAGCTGCACTTTTTAGGAATGTTAGTTAAAAAAAAATATATTTTAATATTTAGGCAATAACGGACAACGCGTTGCTCAAGATCAGTTAATTTCAAACTGAGGTCTCTTTCAAATCTCCAAATATGGCCAAACACCAGGGGCAAGCTTCGGAAGAAAAAAAAAAACAGAATTGATTGCAAAAAAACAAAACAAAAACAACAAAAAACAATAACCCACAACAAACAAAATGATGTTTCAACTATCACCAAAAAAAAACAAAAACAAAAAAAAACAGGAAAAAAAAAACGAAAAAAACCCCCAAAAAAGTATGAAAAATCAAATAAAAAAAAACAAACAAACAAAAAAGGGGTACACAAAGGCTACTGTGACAATAGAGATACGTGGCTGGAGCACACCAGGCATATTATATGTATGTGTCAGGACCAGCTGAATCCACAGGCCACACCCACTTCCGACTACACGAGCAGGACTGGTGGTACAGCACACGTTGTTAGAGCCTAGAACATCGTCACTGTGCTACGCTCAATACTTTTCAGATAATCTACAACAATTACTGTTTCATGTTCTTTTTTTTTTGTGCTTGCTATACATGATACCGGAAAAGCCTATAAGCCCATTCTTTTAAATCGGAAAATTCAGTTAGATAAGATCTAATTTTCGCCTTTTCACCCATAATAAAGTGCATTTTGGCATAAGCGTTACTTTTGCTCTACGCGTAGTCCCATGGCGATAATTACGACATTATACTAGCTCTAGTACTATTTGGCGGCCCAAACAACAAGGGCTGAAAAAAGGGGCTGCCCAGTCCTGCTTGTAGAGAAGTGTGGACGGCTGTGATTAGCTGGCCGAGTCTAGCTCTAGCTCTAGTCTTACCGCCACCGGCTTGACCTGTTTCTGAGGGAAAAGACGTCACAGCGAGAGTGACAGGGTGTCATTCACTTGGACCAATCAAGGCAATGCATTGTACAATAGTGTACACTGTACATTCAAATATCATTACGCGGGCACAGAAACCATAACAGTGGAAATAATAATTATTGTAAGCTTAATAAGGAATGATGAATGAAAAAAAATTAATAAAGCTTTAAAAAAAAAAAAGAATGAAAATAAAAAAAACAATGATAATAAGCATTGCTTTTTTAGGTAGCTTGATATTGATTGAAATAAAAAAAAACAAAAACAATAAAAAACAACAACAACAACCAACCAATAGTTTTTAAAGGAAATAAAATTGATTCCAAATATTCTAGGTAGAGGATGTGTGGATTGCTTTTAAAAACGTCCAACGTCAGCGCTATTATAGGCTATAGAAAGAAGAAAGCTAGTCAATGGGATTAAAAAAAAACATTCCGTTAAAAAAACAAAAAAAACAAACAAACAAAGAAACAAACAAAACAAAGGCGTATCATAAAGGAAAATGTAGAGTAAATAAAATGAATGATTTAAAAAGATGAGAGCAGAGCCAAACCCTGACAGCAACATTCAACAGCAGCATCAGCATCAGCAGCAGTAGCAGCAGCTACACACGACTCTCCTAAACACAGCCCAGGGAATACAGCGGCTACAAGATGCAACATGTACACACAGACAGACATGTACACAGAGACAGACTCAGTAAGAACAGATGCAGAGACAGACAGACACACACACACATAGTGACACAGACACATTCTCTTAGAACAATAGTACTTGTACAATACGTCATGAATATTATAACTGGACAAGACGGGACCCGTAGTACACAACGCCTCGAACAAAGAGTTACATACCAAAAGAAAAAAAACACAACAAAGACCGACTACATTCAGAGACACAAAAATACAAGAAAATAATATAAAGTGGGAAAAAAATATTCAGTGCCTGATCAGAAGCATAAAATATTACGGATTGATTGTTAGGCGAAAATAAGACAAAATTAAAAAGAACACACCCCCTCCTCTTATTTCCTTTGCACACAAATATACACACACGCACACATGAAACTAACAAAAAAATAGCACAAAATGTGTTTACAAAAAAAAAAAAAAAAAAAAAAAAAAAAAAAAAAAAAAAAAAAAAAAAAAAAAAAAAAAAAAACAGTAAAAAGTTATAGATGTATATTGAAACAAAAACGAAACTAACCAAGAAAAAATCCCCACATTAAAGTACACACAGCTAAATGAGAACTCATTGAAATACACCCAATTGAAGCAGAAAGCCACCCAACTAAGGAAACCAAATTTCATGGGTTATCGTGCCCGAACATATCCAAACAAGGCACCACAGAAGCCAGATTCCCCCCAACCCAGGCAACAGCGAGTCTAGAACCTCCGCTACCCTGAAGCACAATCGCGTATATATATCCAAGTCTGGCCCATTATTGGGGGAACACAGCAACCACAGTGGTACAGTCAACAAGGAACAGTAGTCAAACAGCCGGGGCCTCACACAGAAATAACTACACCGTTTTAATCATCAGGTTGCAACGACCGGTAAGGCTTCCACACAGGGAATACATACATGTACACCACTCATAGCCGTTCATCAGCAAATAATGCCTTTTAGAAGAATTCTTGGTAGATCTCCTTGCCATAATGTGCCGCCATGCACCACACTACACACTTGCCTATCAGCCCACTGAACAAATATTATTAACATTGCCCCAAAATATGTCTTGGCATTCAACTCATACTTTCAAAAACATGGTTATTGTTCCAGGGAAGAATCTCAAACTGTGTCAAACATGAAAAAACAAACAAACAAAAAACAAACCAGTTTTAATTTAATTATTTGCTGAAGCTGAAAAAGACAGACGAATGCATGCCACCCGTTCCTAACTCGACAGGAAGCCCACTATGTAGACCTGGTCTAAATACTACCGCGCAAGCTATCTAGGAGGAAGCCAAACCTTGGTTATTAAAAAAACAACAACAGCAAAAACAATAGCACCAGAAGCGCCCAAAAACAAACACAACACAAACAAAACAAAAACGTAAAATTAACAAGTGCACACCAAACGAGAATCATTGATCTGTCTAGCTGATATTGGACACACCACTTGGAACCTGTCAGGTATCCTCGCAATAAGCCCCGCCCATAGATGCTTATAAATAACACAACACAGACAAGACGCCCGCCCTAAAAAGTCCCGCCCCCTAACGCTCCGCCCACAGGCGCGTCTAGACAACTCACCTCAAGAACAATACCCCCCTACATCCACTAGAGCTCCACCCTCTCAAGCCCCGCCCACAAAGGCGCGTCTAGACAACTCACCACATGCAATACCCCATACAGCCCCACCCCTAGAACCCCGCCCCCTCAAGCCCCGCCCACAAAGGCGCGCGGAGACAACTCACCACAGGCAGGACGCCCGCGTACTGCTGGTAGGCCTGCAGCTGCATGTTCTTCAGGATGAGGTTGTTGCGGCCGTTCTGCAGCAGCTGTTCGCGCAGGTGTTGGGGCGGGTGCAGGTACTTGCAGGGCGGGTCTTTGCGCTGGCACTTGCCCTGGGGGAGCACAAAAACAACACATTGGTTACAGGTACTGAAGAGTTAGAGTTAGTTACACTTCATATAATGTAATAGTAACCAATAGAACACTGTAAGTAGAGATAACTCACAACAGTTTGTTTGAGACAAACTCCAAACAGAGAGAGAGAGAGAGAGAGAGAGAGAGAGAGAGAGAGAGAGAGAGAGAGAGAGAGAGAGAGAGAGAGAGACGAGAGAGAGAGAGAGAGAGAGAGAGAGAGAGAGAGAGAGAAAGAGAGAGAGAGAGCGGGGTCACCAGGACTTCAGTGTCAGGCAGTCACATTATGGACCGACACGGACCCAAAAAGGCGGCAGGGACAAACAACCCCCACCAAAACATAAACATAAAAAAACGAGAAAAAAAAAAAGAAGAAAAAAAAAAAAACCGATTAAGTTGCAAGCCCCTTTCTCCGATCGCCCTAAACTCATAAGGAGACGTTCCGTATGTAAAGAAAGGGACCAAACGAGAATCATTGATCTGTCTAGCTGATATTGGACACACCACTTGGAACCTGTCAGGTATCCTCGCAATAAGCCCCGCCCATAGATGCTTATAAATAACACAACACAGACAAGACGCCCGCCCTAAAAAGTCCCGCCCCCTAACGCTCCGCCCACAGGCGCGTCTAGACAACTCACCTCAAGAACAATACCCCCCTACATCCACTAGAGCTCCACCCTCTCAAGCCCCGCCCACAAAGGCGCGTCTAGACAACTCACCACATGCAATACCCCATACAGCCCCACCCCTAGAACCCCGCCCCCTCAAGCCCCGCCCACAAAGGCGCGCGGAGACAACTCACCACAGGCAGGACGCCCGCGTACTGCTGGTAGGCCTGCAGCTGCATGTTCTTCAGGATGAGGTTGTTGCGGCCGTTCTGCAGCAGCTGTTCGCGCAGGTGTTGGGGCGGGGGCAGGTACTTGCAGGGCGGGTCTTTGCGCTGGCACTTGCCCTGGGGGGAACACAAAATCACATTGGTTACAGGTACTGAAGAGTTAGAGTTAGTTACACTTCATATAATGTAATAGTAACCAATAGAACACTGTAAGTAGAGATAACTCACAACAGTTTGTTTGAGACAAACTCCAAACAAGAGAGAGAGAGAGAGAGAGAGAGAGAGAGAGAGAGAGAGAGAGAGATAGATACAGACAGACAGACAGAGAGCGGGGTCACCAGGACTTCAGTGTCAGGCAGTCACATTATGGACCGAGACGGACCCAAACAGGCGGCAGGGACAAACAACCCCCACCAAAACATAAACATAAAAAAAAAAAAAAAAAAAAAAAAAAAACAAAAACCGATTAAGTTGCAGGCCCCTTTCTCCGGTCGCCCAAAACTCCTAAGGAGACGTTCCGTATGTAAAGAAAGGGCAGTAATTCTTTGAGGTTACTCATCGAAAGTTTTAAATGATGAGTTATGTCCCCTAGACAAGGCTAGGCCAGAATCGAGACGGGAGAATGATGTCCGATCAATACCTATTACAGTTCCCAGTTGGCTGATGCAACAACGGACTCGCTTAGATTTCAGACGGACCGAGCCGGACAAAGCAAATCTGGCAGTGAGAGTGAAACGCTATGTAAATGTCATGCAGATATTATCTCTCTTTAATCACACGCAATTTTCTAACCCATTAGTTTGCAGTGCGCACATCACATAGACCTGAACAGAACGTGCGAAAACTGCTCTATATTCCACAGACAACATTTTACAATTTTATCCTTTTTATCATATCGAACTATAACGTTTCATTACATGTATTTATTATTATGTACTCCTTTCGTCTCTTTCTATCACAATCCACCCCTCCACTCTGTCTGTCCCTCCGCCCCTCTTTATCTCGTTCTCTCTCTCTCTCTCTCTCTCTCTCTCTCTCTCTCTCTCTCTCTCTCTCTCTCTCACTCTCTCTCTATATATCTATCTATCTATCAATTTATCTATCTATCTATCTATCTATCTATCTATCTATCTATCTATCTATCTATCTATCTATCTATCTATCTATCTATCTATCTATCTATCTATCTATCTATCTATCGAGACACGGTCAATAGCCATGGATGATCTCTCTCCCTCTCTCTCCCTCCCTCAATCTCTCTCTCTCTCTCTCTCTCTCTCTCTATCTATCGAGACACGGTCAATAGCCATGGATGATGAAAGAGAAAGGTCAGAAGGTTCTCACAAAACCCGAACGCGTCTCAACTCAGCTAAATGGGAGTTTCGGCCTGGGAAGGCATAAAAAAGGGGGAGGGGGGGAGGGGGCATAACAGGGGTGGGAAAGGGAGAGGTCGCTTTTACATGGAAATTGCCCATTTTGTCTAGCGGTCAAACAAACTAACAAAAACATCAAAAGAAATGTTTAACAAAACCAGGAAGAAAAAAGGACAAAAACATTATGATTTAACTGAAAGTTCCTACATTGAAATTTTCTAACGCATTCGGTCGAGATAGTCATACAAATTTCGTGTACTAAAATGAAACATTTTTTTTTTTATACTCGTAATATTCTTTGCAATTCTTGAACACAATAGTTTTTGTGTTTTGCAATCGCGCGAGCTTGCACCACAACAAGCTTTCAAGCTAGTACAAGTAATAGCTCAACAAAGTCTGAATCCCGGAGAAATGTTGGCCAGTCACAATACGATACAGCTTAGTCACAATATTTTAATAAAAACAAAAAACAAAAAAACAAACAAACAAATAAAACGAAAACAAAAACAGCGCAGTAGAAAACTAAAATGCATTAGAAAAATTCTCTAAAAGCAAACGACAACCACAACAACCAAAAACAAATAAACCACCATGAACCAACCGGCAATAAAAAAAAACCGACCCCATGAACCAAAATAAAAATTCTAGTAATAGAACTCTCTCTCTCTCTCTCTCTCTCTCTCTCTCTCTCTCTCTGACACACACATAAACACACGCGCGCAAAAGAAGTAAACTACACAAGACCCCCCCCTCCCCCTAGATATAATAAAACATAGTAAGGGAAGAAAGACACCAACTGAACGGTCCGGTCCAATTTGATCCACTTCTCCAGTTTATTGAAGCCGACACCCAGACAAGCGCGGCAGACAAAGGCGCGTCTAGAGCCGGCTCTAGCGGACAGCCGATGGGAAGGAACAACAGCAACACAGTAACAACAGTAACAACAACAGCAACAGCAACAACAGCAGCAACAGTAGCAGCAACTACAACAGCAGCAACAGTAGCAGCAACTACAGTAGCAGCAACAGTAGCAAAAACAGCAGCAACAGTAGCAGCAACTACAGGGACAGTGGGCAGCAGTAGCAGCAGCAGCAGAAGCAACAACAACATGGTAGGTCTAGGATAGAGATGGCCATGTTTGCAGCAGCAAGAAAAGCAACAACATGGTAGGTCTAGGATAGAGATGGCCATGTTTGGACGCCAGTGTAGATTTCTCTACCCACCGTCTTCCTAGTCACTATGGGTATACTTGTAATGGCACAGCCTTTAATGGAGCAACATAACAGCGCCGCCACGGCCAAGCAAATCATTTCAGTCGCTGCCCCCAGCCAGACACGCCAGACAGTCCCATTTGCTATTCCCAGCTCCCAGACAGGCCAAAGTGATTTCGCCCATTTAGGGGAAAAAACGTTACAATAAAAAAAAGGAGAAAGGAAAAAAAGATGGAAGTCACAGTCACAGTCTGCGTACAAACTGACGCCAGATTTTTAGGAAGGGTCTGGCTAAATTTTCATGAAAATCCACCCTGGCAAGTTAATGCTCAATTTTCCTCTTGAAAAACAAGATGGGAGGAAAAAAATAGCACCAAACAAAAACAAACAACAAAACAAAACAATTATGTTGATTTGTACTTGGATACATATAATAGCATGAGATGGGTGTGTGGGGCTGAGAAAAGCAGAATAGATGGGTAGCTACTTAGATGGGTAGCTACTTAGACAAGTAGATGGATGGATAGATAGATAGATAGATAGATAGATAGGTAGACAGATAGATAGAGATAGATAGACACATATGCAGATAGAGAATAGATAAGTAGTGAGGCATATGGATAGAGAGACAGAAACATAACAAAATTGGACACAGCTAGATAAATAAATTAATAATAAAAAGAAGCTAAAAGAAGACATAGTTTATTGTGAGACAAACAGAGACATTGATCTGACAAACACAGAAACCAGACAAACTGATAGACGGACGCACGGACATCACGACAGACATACAATCCTGCCCACTTCCCCAGAACGCCCCAACCATCTCTCCCATCCCTGGTGAAGGAGCCAGACTGTAGCTTGAAGCTCTAGATCCTTCTAGAAGCTCGGGCCTGCAGCCTCCAGTCCCTGCACCCGTCAAGCGCGGGGTAACACAATACAGGCACGGAAACCGGAGCAGATAAAAGCGGCCTGCCGGTAATCTCACTGTCCTGGCCGCCTCTAATTGATCACCATTATGGCTGGAGACAGTCGGAAAGCTACACAAGTAGCGCTAGCACTCTATAGTAGCGCTGTTGCACTATTATAGTAACACTCTGGCAGCACTATTATAGTAGCACTCTACTGTAGCGCTGTAGCAACAATATTATAGAGCACTTTAGTAGCACTGTAGTAGTAGTACTGTAGTAGCACTATTATAGTAGCACTCTCTAGTAGCACTATTGCAGCAGCACTCAATAGTAGCACTGTAGCACTATTAAAGTAACACCCTAGCAGTTCTATTATAGTAGCACTGTATAGTAGTACTGTAGTATAACTATTATTGTAAACTCTGATCTATAGTATCACTATATTAACACTATTACAGTAGCACTCCATAGTAATACATACTGTATTAGCACTACTACAGCAGCACTCTAACAGCTCTATTATAATTGCTTTTTTTTGTAGCACAATGGAGGCATTCCGATATCGGGGCACATGGTGAAAAAGACGCCGATAACACAATCATAAGGTAACCTGTATCGGCGACCAATCACATCTCTATCCGAACATTACGGAGCCAATGAGTGGTGGAAAGTCCCATCCTAAACAATCGTGTGGTTAAGTCATCCGCTAACGTCGAGTGGAACCTAAGGCCTGCAATATAGCGGTGCCTGCCAGTAGAGGGACAGCCCTTTCTGACACATCGCAGACTACCCATGACCAGGCGTCTGTGCATCGCCTCACACCGACTGCGTCTGGTACGGTGCTATCATTGAGGTGATTATACGGGCGTCATCAATTCATTAGTGAAATAACCCTTTTTCATCCTCAGCGATGACAGCACTGGAGTTCTGGGTCTCGTGTCAGAGCCTGTGGGCGGGGACCCGGCTCCGATCATGTGGACCCAGCACCAGTTAGAGATGCAGCGTGATCTAGTCTAGAGACACGTCGTCTTATTTTTTTTTTTTAATTTCGTGGTGCATTTATTAAATGGCATTTCTGGGTGGAGGAAGAAGAAGAAGAAGAAGAAGAAGAAGAAGAAGAAGAAGAAGAAGAAGAAGAAGAAGAAGAAGAAGAAGAAGAAGAAGAAGAAGAAGAAGAAGAAGAAGAAGAAGAAGAAGAAGAAGAAGAAGAAGAAGAGTTTTCTTTTCTTACATACAAAAAATTGAAATGAGAAAGGACAAACAATTTTCAAAGCTTTCAATTTTGGTAGCCGAGGTTTTAATCTAAAAGCGTCTATATTGTCTCGAGCAATCGTATGGAAACATCTTTACACCTTTACCCGAAAACTGCAGACGTTGATCCGTGACTGACTGGGCCGCCTATAAAACAGACCCTAATGGGCCCTACTGCACCATCAGGCTGATGTAGTCCCTTTATAGTGCTGGCGTTTGATTGGCTTCTCCGGGAATTCCCGCGTGCAGGGGCGAGTTTTAATTGTCGCATAAAAAGTGTGACGTCAGTGCGTGGCGTGAAAGATTTGATTTAGTATTCCCCGTGTGCAGGGGCGAGTTTTAATTGTCGCATAAAAACTAAAAAGTGTGACGTCAGTGCGTGGCGTGAAAGATTCGATTTAGGGTTACAACAATCGCTTGTGAGTGAGCACAGCGGAGTGCAACGCTTACTCTCTTCTTACTCTCTTATGTCTGCCTCTTTGTCTTATCTGTCTCGTTTTCTATCTATCTACCCTTCTTGTCACTGTCGTCTCTCTATCTCCATAGTTTTCTTTTCTTTCTATGTCTGTGTGTCTGCCCCTTTCTGTCTTTCTCCATCTTTGTCTCCCTCCCTCTCTCTCTGTCTCTCTTTCCCCTCTATCTCTTTTACCACCTCTTCACAATTCCCTGGAAACCTGAACATCGATCACCCACTGGGTCTGGCAAACTTATCTTATTTTCCGACACACACACACGCACTCACGCGCACACACACACACACACACACGACAAATTTATCTAATTTCCTACACATACACACGCACGCACACACGCACACCTTTTGCACCTCCAAGAGCTGCTTTGTCTTTGTCTCATGGCCGGCATGCACCATAGAGCACCATAGAGCACCACAAAGCACCAGGCAACGTGCATGCAGCATGGCAGAACCCATCACCCTTCCCCACCCCGTCCACACTACAACCAGACTTACAGACTACAGCAGCAGCTCTCCAGCTCTCCAGCTCTCCATCTCTCCAGCTCTCCAGCTCGGAGACAAAGCGCTCGGCATAACAAGCCGCACGGAGACGAGCCCCTCAATAATTGACCCCACGTGACCCCGACATGGATGCGCTGACGGCACTGAGCCCCTGGTTGACAGGGCGTGACAATGGAGTCCTCGCGATGAACGCGCTCGTAGCGAAGACAGAGACGGTGGTGGTGGGGCCTGCACCCGCGTGCAATTGTCCAATCATAGCTCTAGCCCAGACTTACGGAGCCGATGATTGGTTGAAAACCTCAAGGCTGAGGGGCGGGGCAGTGTCACCCCCTTATCGCAGAGTGGATGGCGAAGCCGGTGTTAGGGGCTGAGCGGCCATGTTGGTTTTTTTAAACTGGGCATGCGCATGGCTCCAGACTGCCATCTGCCGCTGTTTGTTTTTTGTTTTTCTTTCGTTTTTCTTCTCAGGATAGCTTTTTGGTTTTATTCAGATGAGTAAGGTTACAAACAGCCATGTTTCTGTCGCCCCAATTGGATAATTTAATAGCTTTATTTTTTTTAAAATTCAAATCAAATCTCGAATTCACTTTAGTGAAAGATTACATTTTCTTTTAATGACTGAAAAACCCGACTCAATTTACTCCACATTATTTATCGAAATTCTGAAAAAATGAACATACACATACTACCTTTAAAAAAAAAAGTTTGTTGTTGGATGCCCTTAAAAAACCCAAAACACCCCCTCCCCCCCCAAAAAAAAACAACAACAACAAAACAAAACAAAAACAAGAACAAAAAAAAAAAGCAAAAAAAGCAAACAAAAACAAAAACAAAATAAAACAACCAACAATAAACAGCAAAGAAAACAAAAACAAACCACCCTGGCCATCGAACGGGGTAGTCAAGGCCATCATAAAATTATTATAAGCCAGCTTAGCCCCAGACCTGTGTCTCAGGCTGCAAGTCCGACCATGCCTTTCAGGCGCCCTTTTTGTCTCCGATCTCCTTTCTCTCTGTCCCCCCTCCCTTTTCTTGCTCTAAACTCTGAAGCAGTGTTGGTCACGGGTGAGTGCGCAGGGTCTAGGACCCAACACGGTGAGCGCTACAACTACGTACCAGGAACAGGACGCTCATTGTCTGGGGGTGAGCACAGGACGTGTCAACAGGACGTGACAACAGGACGTGACAACAGGACGTGTCAACAGGATCACGTGATGTGCTCGCTCAGCCTCTCACGGGTTCCCTCAGTTTAAGCGTGGCCTGGGATCTCATGGTTACGGTCCCATACGACGACAACAACAACAACAACAACAACAACAACGACAACAACAACAACAATAACAACAAGCGAAAACGTCTTCAGAAACTAAATCAAGACATTTTGGAGATGTTGATGAACTTCTGACTGACTGAATGCAGGTTGGAATAGTGTACTGAATAATTTTTTAGCTCTGCTCAATTTAATACGCAGTCTTTTAGCTAAACATAAAGTCTCTGAAAAAAAAAAAGATTTATGATGACAGGAGTGAGTTATATATATGGGTTGTAACGAGAAGAATCACGAGTTTGAAAACACGGCCTAGACGTTGGTTACAGTTTTGACAAATGCGTTGTTGTGTTGGAGGGGGCAGGTGGCACATTTGAGGTGATTTATCATCCAGCAGATCTAGGTCTAGCAGGAACAGTATAGCAGTAACAGTACAACGGTGTTACTCTTACAATTAAAATAAATAAGTTAACAATTATGCCACCGAGGCTGCTTAAAAAATACATATAATAAAAGACGATAAACCATTATGATTTTGAAAGAAAAAGATAATTGGTCTGAAGGATAGATATGTAGACATGTATAGGTAGATAGACACAAAGGCTAGACATATGAGCAGAAAGATATATACAAGATAAGTCTGAGGCAAGTAAAGACAGGCTGGTCACATTTAACACAGATTCAAAGGTGCAGATTTGAGATAAAGAAGAGCAGTCTATCTAGAGAATGGATACAGACCACAGGGTCTACCTAGACAACATTCCAAGGAAAAAAAAGTAAATAATTCACACACATCTCATGGGGTAACAACACAACTTAGTCATACTAATCGACAAGAAAACAGCACTTACTTATGAGTCACTAACACTGATAGCCTGTACGCACAAACCTTGCTTTATTTTATTTTGTCCACTCTTTTTTATATCCAATCTTCTTCTGTCCTATTTCTCACCATTTCGACATCTAGACGAAATCAATCGACACTCAAACGTACTTTCTGCATCACTCACCCTAATACCACACCCTCCCTTACCTTTTCTTTCATGCACGTTTTGTTTGTGATTACTTTAATCTTGTATCCAATTTCTCGCCGTCTCCATATGGAACTGCTCACACATGGGTGATCACTCAGCACGCACGGGCAGTCCCGACACGGGGACCAGCGAGGCGTGAGTTTTATTGAGGACCAGACCAGACCAGGTCAGGCTTGACTGAGTGAGTAGCTAGCACCTGGGATCAATGTTCCAGTCTCTAGCTCTCTTATAGAGACTCACGGAAATTTATCCCTCTACCCCCATCTCTCTCTATATCTCTCTGTCTGTCCTGTCTGTCTGTCTCTCTGTCTCTCTCTCTCCCCCTTGGTAAAGCACCTTCTATATTCCTCTATCACTTGGTCGACTATCACTCGGTTCTTTATTAGGACTGCCAACCCACCCGTCCATTAAAATGTTCATATTTAGAGCCAAAAGATGTGAAGGAAAAATGCCTACAGGTACACCTTGTTTATGGGAAAACCTAATGTGTTCTAAGAACAAGTAAAAACTGTAGGATCAAATTAACACGATGCAACAAATCACTTCGAATATCGGCAGAATATTATTAACCTAGATTAACAAGAGAACCAATCGAATGACACGCCATTTTGCCGTGAGGTTGGCAGAATGATATGCAGTAGGCTGACCCGTGCGTCTCTGTGTGTACTCACTCAGGCAGATTACAGAGTAGAGCGTACATGATGCGAGACAGTTTATGTTATATTCGGTGAGTAGACATAAAACGGGCGGCCTTGTTATTACTATGATCAATACAAACAAGAGAGAGACAGAGAGAGAGAGAGAGAGAGAGAGAGAGAGAGAGAGAAAGAGAGAGAGACAGAGAGAGATAGAGAGAGATATATAGAGAGATGGGAGGGAGAGAGAGAGTGAGATAGTAAGATAAATAGATAGATAGATAGATAGATTGAGAGAGATAGAGAGAGAAAGAGAGAGAGAAAGAAAAAGAGAGAGAGATCAGGAGGGAGGACCTCAGGACACTGACTCACACTGGATGTATCAGTGCTGGGTCACGGTGACATTAAGGAACTGCCCCGAGGGGAGCGCGGTTTTCTACGATATGAGGCGGGGGCAGGGCGGGATGGGAGCAAGGAGGGGATTGGAGGGGTTGGGATGGGTGAGATCAGTGGACGGGAGAGACAGAAAGGACGACCTCAGAAAAAAAAGAAACGGGGAGAGAGACTCAGAGAGAGAGAGAGAGAGAGTGAATTAAATAGATTGATAGAGAAACCGAGAGAAATATAGAGATAAATTTAAAATGGAGATGTACAGAAACATAAACAGAGAAATCAAGAGATAGATAGATAGATAGATAGATAGATAGATAGAGAGAGAGAGCGAGAGAGAGAGAGAGAGAGAGAGAGAGCGACACACACACACCATGAGAAACCAAGAGAGATACGCACAGAGACAGACAGACGTTGTAAATAGACAATGTCTGGCACAGTAACCAATTCTGTGTACATTGGAACAAGCAACGAAGCGTTACACAAATACACGTACACATTGTTATGGGCTCAATAATGGGGACTAGAGAATGGTGCGGAGGGTGGGGCACTAGGCCTTCTCAAATACAAACAACATGCAAGCGACACAAAAAGCAAAAAGAAAAGCAAAACAAATGAAGAACTTGAGGCTAGAAATAGACTGCGCCACTAACATGCTTCCATGCAAGTTCTTTGTTTGTCCGAGAGGATGCTGGGAAAGCAGACTGGATCTTAAGCTTAGATCATTAGACCAGGGGTCTCGGGGTCGGATCGATGCGTTACGCTACAAGGGGTGCGGAGACGTTCGGAGCGGTGCGCACGGTGTGCAGGGATGGAGAGGGACGGTGCGGAGTTCTTGCGATTGCGTGGCCCATAGTGAACACAGTGACGTCAGGTAAGGGAATCTCCAAAACATCTAGTCAGTAACCATAGCTCAACCCCACACTCACGGAGCAAATACACGATTAAAAAACAACCCGTGTCTTATGGTTGTGAATATGTCATCCGTTACCGCAGATCGCACAACCTCCACTGCGTCCCACAACGCCCGATTCACGGGTCGGCTGTCTGGAATCAAAACGAGTCTTCTTTCTATGATTCTAAAGCTTAATAGCTTTCCCTGCATCTACCTCATAGTTGAAACTTGTATTTTTTTCTTCCTTGATCTCCTTGAGCATAATGTATAAAGTGCATGTACTAAAAAAAAAACAAAAACATTTTTTGTTTATATCACTATAGTTGTAGCTTTGTCACCTGTTTAGTATTCACATATTGTTTCTCTTTCCCCACGCTTTCTATCTAAGATGTCTGTCACTCCCACCCCTCTCAATCTCTCTCTAAATCTAGGTAGCGAATAGAACGCAGTGTAAGTTCCAATCAGCGCATATTGTAGAAAGAACAACTCAAAAACACTTATCCACACAAACTAGAAAAGTTCTACTCGGTAAAACATCTATCATTCATGGCCGGAGGGATTGAAAAGAGTAAAAATATTTTTTTTCCAAGGAGAAAGGTGTAGACAGGGGTAATTACATTTTAGAGAAAAAAAAAACCAACAACAAAAAAACAAACAAAACAACAACAACAAAACAATTGAATAAAATCAAGCTGGACAATAAATATTTCAACGACAGGCAGAGGTGCCTTATGCTATTTCGCCTCGCGCAGTGAGCTCAATAAAATTACATTACAGAGGTAGCGAAAAAAAAAGAAGAAAAAAAGATTTAATAGATGCAGCTATAACAAAGGAATTGCATTGGACAAAAACTCATTAATTATCTTCACCGATGCACGGCGGCTGGATCGATGTTGGTTTTACATTAAAAAACATTTTTTTAAATCAATCAGACTAATAGAAAAAAAAAGCCATTAAACATTCTGGAAGGCAGGCAATCATTTTAGAGAGAGTTCCGCTGCATTCTCTTTGATGTTGGCACGCCGCTATGCACAGGTGAAGCAGAAAGATGTGAAGTTAAAACTGGTGATTGTAGAGTAGGGCGTGTGTGTGAGTAATATAAAATTATGGAGAGACGGAGGGAGAAGAGATAAAAAATAAGGGACAAAGTGAGAGATAGAGATAAAAAAAGAGAGAGAAAGCGAGCGAGCGAGAGAGAGAGAGAGAGAGAGAGAGAGAGGGAGAGGAGGGGGCAGGGGGGGGAGAAAGGGAGAGATCGTGTGAGAGACTGACAGATAGATAGATAATAGAATGGTTGATAGGGGAAAAGAGAGATAGAGAAAGATAAGATAAGATGTAACAAGTATTTCACACATAATAATGATAATAAAAATAAACATGGTTACACAAAAAAAAATTAAAACGATACTATTTTTTAGGAAAACTAAAATCGATACACATTTTTGGGGAAACATTTTACATTACATTAATATGAGTGATGGCTCTTTAGTGCATACTGTAGAAACAAATATTACGTTTAACCAAAAAGAATGTTAGCATATAGAGAGATAGAGCATACAAGAGAAATCGAGAGAGAGAGAGAGAGAGAGAGAGGGAGAAAGAGAGAGAGAGAGAGAGAGAGAGAGAGAGAGAGAGAGAGAGAGAGAGAGAGAGAGAGAGAGAGAGAGAGAGAGAGAGAGAGAGAGAGAGAGAGAGAGAGAGAGAGAGATGTTTAATGGACTGAAATGAAAAAAAAGTGTAATGGATTCGAGCCCGGCAGGCAAGGCGTTAACCCTGCCTGGGTCATGGTGGACAGTGAAGGCTCGCGACACTCACCTGGGATGAGGCAAGATGGCGGGGACAGGTGGGATGGGGAGGGAACAGGGGGGGGGGGGGGATAATTATTGTGTCTGGCTCAGAGGTTTCTGTGACCAATTCACTGGTGGAATTGTTTTTATATTTTTAAAATGAAACAGAAAGGTAGATAGATGCGTAGATAGATTGATAGATAGATAGATAGATAGATAGATAGATAGATAGATAGATAGATAGATAGATAGATAGATAGATAGATAGATAGATAGATAGATAGATAGATAGATAGATGGATGGAAAGATATACAGAGAAGGATAGAAAAGAGAGAGAGAGTGAGTGAGTGCTAGAGAGACAGGCAGACAGTGAGCGACGCAGAGAGACAGATTAATCTTCTCTTAACTCGAATTCACAAGTTAAGCGAGCAACAAACACACACGCACACAGATTGTGATGGCTGATGTCACAGCCGCCACAAGTCATTCCACCGACATGCAGAGGAGTTGTGAAGAACACCTTGTCGCCTGCGCTCAGTGCGGGGTGACTAACACCTGAGCCTGTGAGTCAGCACCAGGCAGTGTGCCGGAGATGCTTAAGTCAGACAGTCAGAGAAGAACCTCAGTTCCTGACAAGGCGGCAGTCTTATCTGATCGCTGCCACAGTTAACAGTGCGGGGAAAGTCGATATATGGGTGCGAGGACCAGTGGGACAGGGTTCATCGTATGGATACCACAGGGAAACCTAGGACACGATTTACCCGGTTTTACCAGGAGAGCTAAAGAGAGAGAGAGAGAGAGAGAGAGAGAGAGAGAGAGAGAGAGAGAGAGAGAGAGAGAGAGAGAGAGACAGAAACAACAACAACAACAACAACAACAATAATAATAATAATAATAATCAACAACAACAATATTTCAAACATAAGTATTAGAAAAGTTATTTCCTATCGTATTATTGTATATTTTTACTTTCAGACACATGTATCATGTTCCTTAATCGTTCCATATTGATCATGAATTTCTATAAATACTCATTGTTTTCGCCTAAAGCTTATTTCGTTCCATTCCCAACTGGTCTTCCAGATCCTTCAAGAAACGAATACTTAGCAGTCTAAAAAAAAACAACAAAAAAGAGCGAAATGAAAAACTTCGATGAAATTTAAAACTGAGAGGGGTTCGGCTTTCAAGAACTTGATTGGTCGAGGTGAGACCAGGTCGAATGTCGGCTGATTGACTCGGGGACTGCACATTCGTCTTTCTTGTTTTGTTTTTTGTTTTTCCTTCTCCGCTCTCCTCCTCTCCGCAGGTAATGAAAAGGTTGCATGATTGATGAAGAAAATGGCTGCAGCCCAGGCCAAATGCAGACGGATTGGGTTTTAACGAGCGCAGGGAAACAACAACAGGAGAGAGAGATCCGGCGTGCGGAGTTCGATCTGAGCGGGTCTAGGGGTCTCGTCTTGATCCCAGCAATAAAAACACAGTCACGTAATACTCTAACGAGAACTGCGATTATTACTAGGATGAAAAAGGTGATTCACGGCATCAAAGGAACTCTAGTGCAATGATGATTGTGCCGATAATGGCGGTGATCCAGGCAATACAATGCGGCAATGAAAATAATAAAATGAAGCTAAAGACAATTAAAAGGGTTTAAAAAAAGTGTGGCATGGGATCAAAGAAATGAGAGAGCTGGCAGAGGAAGAGTTGACGGTGGTGATGGAATGAGTATCGATAAATCGATAGTGTCGTGAGGCGAGACGGCTGCGTATCGATGGTGGAAATGGTGCCGCGTTGGTCGCGCGCGCGAGAGAGAGAGCGGGAGAGAGTGAGTAAGAGAAAGAAAGAAAGAAAGAGAGAGAGAGACTCTTTGTCTCGCCCTAACCTCGGCGACGGGGCTCTAGCCATTGTCTGAGTGTCAAGGCCACAGAACCGATCCAGAGTTCAACGACCAGGCAGGCGCACCAATCAGCGCGGCACTGTGCATGCGTGGCTGCATGTCATGGTTAGACCTATAGAGTGTCCCGTCTTATTCCTAAATTACTAAAGATTAAGAGAAGTCAAAGAAGACGATAGGACATTATAGAATTGAGGTGATGCGCTGATATTACTGCCGTGGCAACCAATATGGTACATGCATCATTAACTAAGGACATTTGGTGTTTCCGAAGTCGTCTTGTATTGCAGTTTTTGTATTCGTTGTTTTTGCAATTCTTGTTGGTGTTGTTGATCTCTTTTCATTACAATCATTTTTTTTTCAATTTATCAATTCTAAAAATTCAACAAACAAACAAACAAACAACAACACTAAAAAACAACAAATACCAACGTCTAAATCTAAGTCAAAAAAAACAAAAAACAAAAGAAAAACACAAAACAACAACCTAACAACAACAAACAATATACACGAACACGTATACCTAAATACTTCTGCTGATAAAATTTGACATTTCATTCCATACTTTTTGTTTTTGTTTTTTACATGGTGAGTTGCTTTTTGTCCGTGGTGTTTTTAAAATATGGAAACAATAAGCGATCTACATGCTGAAACTTTTGTGGGTTAAAAATCACCGCTCTAAAATCCCCGCAAGAAAGCGATGGAGGATCAAAGAAAAAACACCAACTCTTAACGTCAGGTCTAAGATGGCTGCCTTCTTGAGAATCAATGCGCTCACGTATTTTCCCTTGCACACCAAGAAAACGTCGGGTAAAACCATTCCTCTAGGCGCACCGAGTGGCACGGTGCGAGATTACTTATTGAAACGCCAATACATGTACAATCAGTTGGGAACAATGGGATTAGAAAAAGGCTAAAACACCAGGAGAAAGAATGTCTGGATGGCACAGTGAAGGAAGGTCTTTGGTTAGAGAACTGCCTTTCTAGGGTACCAGTAGACTTCACACAACTGTTGACGTGACACGCAACTCGTATGTAACCGTAACTCTGTCAGTCTGATACTGTGTCTCCCTTCATCCTCTCTCTCTCTCTTTCTCTCTCTCCCTCTCTCTCCCTTTCTCTCTTTCCTATCTCAGCCTGTCTCTGTCAGTCAGTTCCCTCTCTCTATCTATCCACCCTCTCTCTCTCTCTCTCTCTCTCTCTCTCTCTCTCTCTCTCTCTCTCTCTCTCTCTCTCTCTCTCTCTCTCTCCTCTCTCTCTCTCTCTCTCTCTCCTCTCTCTCTCTCTCTCTCTCTCTCTCTCTCTCTCTCTCTCTCTCTTGCTCTCTCTCTCTCTCTCTCTATCTCTCTCTCTTCTGGCCAGTTTATTGAAGGCCACTGTAGGCCATCCCGGGCAATATCTCTATCCGTCTCTCTCTGTCCCCTCCATCAAGGGAGGTAATAACATGCATCGCCTAGCTTTGTTAAACGATTGGAGAGTGATTACCCTTGCAAATCAATGTCAACCGGAAACGGAAGGGCGGGTTGTCTCCCATGCAGGAAACTGGCGCCTTGGATTGGTTTGTTGCTATGGCCGTGTTTCTTTCCTTTTTAATCTGATTCTCTCCCCCCTCCTCCTTTCTCGTTCTTTCTCTTCTTTCTTTTTCTCTCTTTCCCCCTCTTTCTTTCCTCTCTTTCCCTCTTTCTCTCCTCTCTCCCTCTCTTTCCCTCTCGTTTTCTTTCGAGAGAGAAACAAAAGCGTGGGTGCAAGTTTTCCGGAATCAACCGGATTTCCGGATTCGTGCCACCGGTTGCGATCCTCTTCCGGTTTCGGGTCCGGGCGGTATCTAAGAAAAATCAGGGCGCTCCAGTGAGATTCCCCTATTAATAGACTCAGAGCTTTTGAAACTAATGGCATCGACACCTTAAAAAGTCCGTAAACATTGTCTGTTCACGATTTAAAAAAAAACAACAACATAGGAAACGTCGTCATTTATTTCCACCCCATCAGAGAGAACGGCAGAAAGAGTAAGAGAGACATCGACTCACAGAGAGTGAAAAAGAGGATAAGAAAACAAGATAAACCAAACTGAGAATGGTCAGCCCGGCTAATGGAATCGATCCTCCTCCGCCGCCCCCTCTCTTTAGCCGGGCTGACCATTCTCAGTTTGGTTTATCTTGTTTTCTTATCCTCTTCTTCACTCTCTGTGAGTCGATGTCTCTCTTACTCTTTCTGCCGTTCTCTCTGATGGGGTGGAAATAAATGACGACGTTTCCTATGTTGTTGGTTTTTTTTAAAATCGTGAACAGACAATGTTTACGTACTTTTTAAGGTGTCGATGCCATTAGTTTCAAAAGCTCTGAGTTTATTAATAGGGGAATCTCACTGGAGCGCCCTGATTTTTCTTAGATACCGCCCGGACCCGAAACCGGAAGAGGATCGCAACCGGTGGCACGAATCCGGAAATCCGGTTTATTCCGGAAAACTTGCACCCACGCTTTTGTTTCTCTCTCAAAAGAAAACGAGAGGGAAAGAGAGGGAGAGAGGAGAGAAAGAGGAAAAGAGAGGAAAGAAAGAGGGGGAAAGAGGGAAAAAGAAAGAAGAGAAAGAACGAGAAAGGAGGAGGGGGGAGAGAATCAGATTAAAAAGGAAAGAAACACGGCCATAGCAACAAACCAATCCAAGGCGCCAGTTTCCTGCATGGGAGACAACCCGCCCTTCCGTTTCCGGTTGACATTGATTTGCAAGGGTAATCACTCTCCAATCGTTTAACAAAGCTAGGCGATGCATGTTATTACCTCCCTTGATGGAGGGGACAGAGAGAGACGGATAGAGATATTGCCTGGGATGGCCTACAGTGGCCTTCAATAAACTGGCCAGAAGAGAGAGAGATAGAGAGAGAGAGAGAGAGAGAGAGAGAGAGAGAGAGAGAGAGAGAGAGAGAGAGAGAGAGAGAGAGAGAAAGATGGACAGTGAAAAACAAACACGAAAAAAAATGTACAAGTGGAAATGCGTACGAATAATAAAAATGAATACAACAACAATGATGTAAAAAAAAAAAAGAAAAAAAAAACAGTAGTATACAAAATTAGACAAATTAATAGTACATTTTTTTTACCAATCGTGGGTTTGGAAACGAGACCTCTCGATTGAGAGAGCGGCGCGCTATCACCTGTGCCAGTTCGAGTGGAGGTCTTAGAACATGGGCTAGAGACATATACAAATAATATATACGGTGACAGGGGAACCAAGTGAGATTCAAACCGGGGAACTCCAGCTGGAAGGCAGACGGTGAGGAGAGAAGATGGGAGAACAGACAGATGCAGAAAGCAAGTTGTCAACCTACAAACTAATGTTAAGTGTAACATCTACCTACACATTGTGATTGATCAACGACACTAAACTTTGGTCGCAGCCATTGACGAAATCACCACGAACTTACGAGAAGAGACTATAGTTAAGCTGCCACTTATACGCCAAAAGAAATCTTTTTTTGTTTTTTTTGCGGGTTTTTAACTCTTATTGTGTCTAAAATGTAACATTTTTTACGCCTGGTTAGGTTGGCGGCTGATTTATTTCATGCATTGTAGCGTGAGGGTGAGGGTGAGGGTGAGGGTGAGAGACCTTGACACATATCGTCGCGTGAGCCCAGCCGCTGTGAAGGTCAAGGTTGTTTCTACCATCGACACGTCTCCTTATTAACTGTTTTATTGGAAAATTTTATGTAAAGAAATAAATCTAAGCGAACAGAGGGAGACACTTCTGCATATTTCATGGCCTTCTGTTTTGGCTCTATACTCCTCTCTATTTTTCTCTCTCTCTGACACTTTCTTTTTCTCTAATCCTCTAATTCTCATATTACGCCATCTAATTGATTTTTTCTTAATCCCTCTATTTCATTTCATTCTATTCCTCAC
>RQTK01000245.1:397842-415342 GCA_003991915.1 Elysia chlorotica
AGAGAGAGAGAGAGAGAGAGAGAGAGAGAGAGAGAGAGAGAGAGAGAGAGAGAGATAGAGAGAGGGAGAGAGAGAGATAGAGAGCGATAGAGAGGCAGATAGAGGGTGACAGAAACAGACAGACGAAGACTTCAAGACTGCCTTTCTCTCCCTCTTTACAAATACGAAAGCCGTCCAGCCCGCCTATACTCGGTGCGGAATCAATTATTCATCTATGCACTGGGTCTCTCGCCTCTTTGTCTCACATCAAACCACAAACTTGCGTCTCCCGCAGTCATCTTTTGGTTAGCAACATCCAACTCACTACAGTACAAATAAATAGAGAGAGAGAGAGAGAGAGAGAGAGAGAGAGAGAGAGAGAGAGAGAGAGAGAGAGGGGACGGTGGAGGATGGAGAGAGACATACAAACACACACACACACACACACATTAAGAAAGAGAGAAAGAGGCAGAGAGAGAGAGAGAGAGAGAGAGAGAGAGAGAGAGAGAAAGAGAGAGACACTGTAAAATAATAATGGTAAAGCTCAGGTCTCGAGTTTCCTTGGAAGAAAATCGAACGCCACATTACGCAAGAGACTCGGGAGTGAGTGGTTAATTTACTCCATCATTCGCCCAGAGCTTTTCAACCCCCCCTCCCTCTCCCTCTCCCCCTCCCCCTCCATCCCTTCAGACAACAGTAATCGTCCCAGCAAGCACAACAATTGTCGCGGCGATCTATAAAAACAAACTTGGAACTAAACAATTTTCCTCCAATTAAAACCCGACTGGGCGTGTCGGGAAACTACAGTGACATTCTAGACAACCCGTCACATTTGGTTCAATAATGTTCTATCTATTATCTAAAATACTCAAGATTTAGAGAAGTTTAGTAAAGGAGACAGGACAATGTACGGTTGAGGTGACGAACTGTTTTTCTGCACCAACAACCCAAACTGGTAAAGTCTAGGACTGGTCCAATTATTGATGGTAAATAACGCAGACTATACAGCGACGGTGGGGCATAGGCGGGTCGAGGCTTCTTGTTGAGATGGGGAAAAAATGTGTGTGTGTGTGGGAGAGAGAGAGAGAGAGAGGGGAAAAATGTGTGGGTGGGGGGGGGGGGGGGGGTAAGAACTGTCAAGAGCTAAAGGGATATGGATTTAACGACATGGAACGAGCACATACAAGACTAGGGGTTCGGTAGAAAGATAGCAATATAATAATATACTACGTTTAAAAGGTAGGTTTAGGAAAACTAGATATAGACAATGGTAATAAAGAGAGACCGAGGTAGAGAGTAAGGCAGTGAGATATACGTACATAGACAGAGAGATAGAGGGAGAAGAGAAAAAGAGAGAGAGACTGACAGAGAGAGAAAGAGAGAGAGAAGACAGAGAGAGAGAGAGAAAGAGAGAGAGAGAAAGAGAGAAAGAGAGAGACAGAGAGAGAGAGAAGGAGAGAGAGAAAGATAGAGGGAAAAGAAAGAAAGAGAGACAGACAGAGAGAGAGAGAGAGGGGGGCAGACAGAAATAGAGGCATTATGGCAAAGAGCGACTCAGCGAGATAGAACGAGAGACAGACAGACAGACAGACAAACAGACATAGAGGAAGAAGAGGGACTCAAAGAGGGATTTCGGATAAAACAGACTGGTGGGGTCACAAAGAGGCCAGTCTTGCCCCCCACCTGTCCAATGCCCATTCGGAGCGGGAATAGTGGAGTCATTGTGTTAGTGGAGTCATTGTGAACACTGCGTGAACAGGGAATTACACGGGCCAGGTGTGTTATGGTGGGGGTACAGCTATTCCTGCTACTACAGTACAGTGTACCTCCACCAGCATCACCAGCGCGCCGACACACGGAGACTGTTCGTTTACACACCACTATCCAAACAACAAGTCCGTACACCGGTACTGACAGTGAAGGTCTTGTGAAAACAACGCCCTTAGCGAGATAAAGACGATTGGTAAAGGGGAACCTGCATGCACCGGTGTCTTATTACAATTCTATAATAATTATGATGATGATGATGATAATAATAATAATAATAATAATAATAATAATAATATTAATAATAATAATAATAAAATAATAATAATACTAAAAATAATAATAATAATTATACAGAATCGGGAAAACCCATGTTTAAATGGAGCCGACGTCATTATGTCAGCCGCTGTCGTCGCATGGCTCGCACAGTCTGTAGTGAGAGCACGCAGTCACTGTGTAGTGTGTTGTGTGTTGTGTGTTTAGTGTGTAGTCTGTGTACGGAGTGACACCACAAGGCCACAGACCACCAGTATGTATAGTCATCAGGGAGTGTTTATAGTTGCTAGATGGTAAAAGAATTATACGATGTACAATCATGTAATGAGACTTCCAAGAAGTATTTTGGAGCTGTTTGGGGGCATGGACGCCACCAGCTGCGATTCAAATCAGATCCACATCTACATATAGATATTGTGAACAAAACTGCTAGGGAGCTCCGAAGGTAGTGCCCAGGGGCTAGGAAATGTGCGGTTTGAATCTTGTATCATGGCCAAACACCTGTATATGAAACTTATGGAACATAAACGTTACGACAGATTCCATAACATAACATAGATCTAATTGGTTCATTAAATATAGACTGCATGATGGAGTTAGATGATATTAATAAAGAAGGGGGTCTATAATCTCTGTGAGCGCATTGTGATGGAGATATATTTTCCCAAACATTATAGGCGGACACTCTACCGAAAGACCGATCTACGCCGCCTATCTCCCACCGCTACAACAAAGCAAAGTTGCGTTGTCGTTGAAAAAGCAGTAACAACCAGACAGTCACAATAAAGCATTGTGAGCCATCAAAGCCAAAACCTCGCAGACATGGCACAGATTAAGTCTGTATCTGCAGACCACATCCTTCTTTGAGACAGCTAGACCACGGGGCGTGAGGCGGATGAGTTAACTGCACAAACTCACCCATCAACTAAACAACAGCTCACTTTGACCCTGACTCGCAATACAATTGCAGTGAAAATTCTCCCCAATCTACAAAATGTAGTGGATTTTTTTTGTGTGTGAGATTATTTTGACCACAAAATAGATGCTGGGGTTGTAGCAGTGTAACTCCTGGTTTGTAATTTTATCGCAGAAAATTGTTTAGTTTTTGTGAAAACAATAGTGGCGTTCAGGGCTTAAGTGGTCATAGAAACTGGCGAATCTGTGAAGTCAGATCAGTTGTACCAAACAAGGGAGTGTCCAGCCAGCCAGCCAGACAGATTGAAAGACACACAGACAGACAGACAGACAGGCAGGCAGACAGACAGACAGACAGACATACCTATATCCTGATGGAAACGGTTCTCAAAAACAACGCCAGAAATTCAGCCAAGACGCACAGTGAGTCATTGCAAGACACTGAAGCAGCTGGCAGCAACATGTTTTGGGTTTGAGACCGATCTAAAAACAGAAACACTGGAATGTATCTAAACAAACACCAGGAACCGCAAACTGCGAACAGTGTGCGCGACTGCACGGCATATACATAACACATACATAACACATACACGTCACACATACACAGTCAGGAAATGAGGACACTGTGACACGGAAAGGTCATCCCCACGGGGGTGCTCCGGATAGTTCAGTTGGTAGCGCTCTAGACTGCCGAGCAGGGGACTCGAGGTTTGAAATATCAAAACATCAGTTCGTGGCTCAACCCTTTGTACACCAGAATTCTTCAGAAACCTGGGGACGTAGATCTAACCAGAGGTGGAGGGAGGAGGGCGTGTCCCACTTGTCTGTCTGGGCACTGATTTTGCAACACACAACTGCATGTGGCACACAGACACACAGACATACATACATACAGCGGCAGCATAATTATGGTCTTGTGGCATGTACATGTATATATGTACCACAGCGGGGTCGATTGGCACTTCCCGTGGTTTCCAGCTGCAATTTCACTATTTGGAAAGGGAAGCGACTCTAGCAACATTTTAGTGAGACTCAATGGCCGTATAATACCTCCTTGTTGTCTGTTAGTATTACAGGGCCATGCGATGATTATCTATACAGACAGAACTTCGCGGCCTCGCAAGTTTCATGTGAAACCTGAAGAGCTGATGATGATGATGATGATGATGATGATGATGATAACTTCGCGAATCGCACATTCATGTGGAACCTGAAGAGATGGTGATGATGATGATGATGATGATGATGTGATTATAACTATATGCCATGCATATCTTTAGAGTCGCTGTTGAAAATATCATCTAGATGAGCATCTAGGTATACACGTAGATTGTTGGTGATTTCATCTCCATCAGAGGCCAGGATATCAACATAGAGCCATGCCCATCGCGTTCCACATGTAGTGTTTTAGGGTGAGGAGAAGAGGCTGCCTCAGAATCTCAGACACGGGAGATAAGAAATACACCAGACTTGCATTTGCGACGGGACGGTATTTCATGGGTTTTATCACACGATCATTATTACTGATACGCACGCGTGCAGAGAACTTTTCTGAACAATTTTTGTTCCTCTGTTTTTCCTCATTCTCCGTGAAGGTAAAACCAAAGCCGTGTAGGAATCTGACAAACTGAGGCAGGGGAGATCATACCTTCAGCTTCACCACTTAATTATCTTCCAGAATCACCAGCCTAAAAAACTTCACACTTCGAGTGAGCATAACTCACTGTGAAACAAATCTCTGGCAAGGGCATCTGTGTGTGTGTGTGTGTGTGTGTGTGTGTGTGTGGAGGGGGGAAAAAAAGGGAGGGCACGGGCATCTGTGTGTGAGTGCGCGCGCGCGTTTGTGTTTGTGTATGTGTGTGTGTGTGTGGGGCGGGGAAGGGATCAAGTCGACTTGGTGGAGGGGGGAAAAAAAGGGGGGGGGGGTCAAATCGACAGGGATGCAATAACTCAAGTTTCTATTTAATCACGAATGTTTTCCTGCTTGCACCAAGAAACAATTAGTCATGTCTGAAAATTGAAAAATAAAGGATATTTTTCCCCTTGCTCTCTTTCCTTTCTCTCTTTCTTTTTTCCCCCTCCCTCCTCCTTTTCTCTCCCCTTCTCTCTCTCTCTCTCTCTCTCTCTCTCTCTCTCAGCACTGAGTTAAACCTTGAGAACAAACCAAACAGAAAATGATAGATGAATGAATGTGAACTATCCGCATACCTATTCAGAATGTATACAAATGGTACAGACAACGAAATGAACGTTACCAGATTTGACTATAATAGTACACACCAGTCACGCAATCACTGAGTGAAAATGTTAGGACGGGCATGGTTTGTTTTCTGAATAGATTGAAGCCTGCCTTTCTATTAGTGAAAAACAGACAGGGAGGGAAACTCGAGAAGAGAGAGAGAGAGAGAGAGAGAGAGAGAGAGAGAGAGAGAGAGAGAGAGAGAGAGAGAGAGAGAGGGAGAGAGAGAGAGAGAGAGAGAGAGAGAGAGAGAGAGAGAGAGAGAGAGAGAGAGAGAGAGAGAGAGAGGGGGGGGTAGATAGTCATGTCTGGAATTATAACTGGCACGAAGACCCACAGGCTGTTCAACTTTTTCAACGCAATTTTGTGCAGCTCCCATTTCCCCCAAAGATAATAAATCAGACAAAAAGGCAGACACACACACCCAGCGAAAAAAATGAGGGGAACCTAAATTCCAGGCGCTCATTTATTTTCTCCCTCTATTATCCCCAACCGTCGGGTAAATTCCATTAGCCCAGAGAATTGCCATTTGATGTTTTCTCGAGAACCTGCTATTTTAGTTTGGCGTTGCCATCTTTTGGCTTCATTACGTTTTGTGTTTCGTTTCGTGCTGATTTTTCCATTTCGTTATATTGTATTACCTCTTGACGCGCGGGCAGGTGCCAAGGCGCGCGCGAGAAATTTCTCTCAACTATCCAGGGGGAGATAACAAACAGGGTGAGTACAGGGGGATTTTTTTTTTGGGGGGGGGGGGCGAAGTTGCACTTAGAGTGGGTTAGACTGAGATCTACCTGGGCCTAGAGCAGAGCGCTATGAGAAACCTAGATCCAGATCTACTCCCAATGGGAAGCACGTTCAATGCAGCATTTCGCCCAGGAATTTCTCCTTCACGAACTCCATTGTTCATCTCACTATCGAAGCAGCCCAACCTTGTCCTAAGAGACATACTCACTATCGAAGCAGCCCAACCTTGTCATAAGAGACATACTCACTATCGAAGCAGCCCAACCTTGTCATAAGAGACATACTCACTATCGAAGCAGCCCAACCTTGTCATAAGAGACATACTCACTATCGAAGCAGCCCAACCTTGTCATAAGAGACATACTCACTATCGAAGCAGCCCAACCTTGGGGAAAGACATACTCACTACACCCATCAAAATGATGACTAGGTCTAAACCCGGGACTGGTATTTCTCATCGACTGTGTGTTAGTACTAGTAGTACTGTTAGTTACACGCTTGGGCTCTGAGCGGACAGAGTTTCCCCACTCGATACGATGCACTTTAACTTGGGCTTACTGATCTTAACACACTTCGAAGGATCTCGTCCATAGCTCTTCTTGTCAGCAAGTCCATGACTATGGTATTCCATAGCAAGGTACCATGAACAGATTTGCAGTCTGAGCAGTTTAAAAATAGTTATATCGCTGCATTATTCAACACCCGCATCATCCTAATTATACAATTCAAAACTTCATGTTCTAGTGGAGAGCGTGAAATATTAGCTTAAATTATTCATGACAAAAAGGGAATGAAAAGGCAACAACAAAAACAAACATTTTGCTCGGCTGAAATTAAACATGTCTGTCAAACAGGAAAACCGAGCGATTGTTGAGCAGTATCTTTTTTCAGAGTTTTTGTGTTAATGTAAAAGTCAGTTCTCTACCTTAGCCGCAACTATGCTGACGTGCCGTATTAATAAACTGAAAGTTTTCCTTACACACACAACATAAAGGATTTGCTTGTGACATATTCTTTCGACGTCCTCTAAATGCTTGCTACTTTCATTCATCAACACTTTCTCTCTGTCTCTGTCTCTCTCTCTCACTCTCTCTATCTGTCTGTCTCTCTCTCTCTCTCTCTCTGTCTCTCTCTCTCTCTCTCCCCCATTCCATCCTCCCGCGCTCCCTCTGCCTATCTATATTCCACTCCATCTATTTCCCCCCCCCCTCTCTCTCTCTCTCGATTTATATCTCTCTCTCAGCATAGCTGCAGTAATAGTATTACACTATTTACCGTATTTACCGAAAAAAAAAACATGAGCGAACGATCTATCAACAAGTTGATAAGAGGCTCGGCCAACTCCTGTGCCACTAAGGACCGGAGTTACTTATGAGACGTTATAAAGGTGAATGGGCTCAGTACACGGGCTGATCGGGCTTTCTTGTCGATAACGGCAGCAAGCACTGGGTGATCTACAAAACACCCAATTTTGTGCTGAATACCGACAATACTCAAATGCGTATTTTTCAGCCATGATAAGGACGGACGTACTCGGTAGGTCAATACGTCCTGGTTGGCAGCTATGCAACACTGTTGGAGCCAATGAACAACGGATTTTTTTCGAAGAAATTTCAATATTTCCCTGGATCTAAACTACATATGAAAAACTCTTTCCTGCGGACGTAATTACGTCACCGCCAACGTGGTTCAGACCGCAACGTCTGTAATAACGAGAGAACAAGATTCGGAGATCACGGCAAATTGAAAGAGAGGGATCAAAAATATATTACGAAATTAACTAAACCGCAATTAGTGCACTTGGTGTTTGTAGACGGTACAGATTGTGTGCAGGGCAACAAAATTATCTCACGAGCAATTACCTTTTTACGAACACTTCAGTTCCCAAAACCATTTTTTTAAATATATTCAACCCTTCAGTAAAATTCTTCACAACGAAAGAAAACACTTCAATACTGACTTCAGAAAAGTTTACCCCAGCCCAACCCGACACTCTCACACTCTCACACGTTCTTTGCTCTGATACCATCCTTGTACATCTAGAAATAGACTGATATCTGCTCAGATCTGAGGCAGGTGTGTCAGAAAAGTTTTAGCCTGCAAACTTAGAGAAGAACAGCCGAGCAAGGCGGAGTAAAGGAGCACGGAGCTGAGTGCAGGGAAAGCGGATGTGGTGCGCACTTGGTGAGAGTGAAAACTTATGTTTTCAAGTGCCGCACCCGCGCGCACACACCGGGACGGACCTTATCTCTGAACGCATAAAACTTTGAGAGTAAAAAGACGAAAGTAATGGATAGGTTGCCTGACTAGACTCTCATCTTCAACACCAGCGACAGTAGGTACAGCAGGGAACTTATCTTACGCCCCGGACTAAGTATGGGTTTAAATAGTAAAAAAAAATCCAACAAAACAACAACCCGTAAGAAGGAATCCAATTTTAAAGAAAAGTAACCGATTTGCTAGCCCTGCAGCGAAAGAGACAACAAGGCGACCATTATCTCCTCCTTGTAATTAGTATCCAAGTCAACATTCCTGCTTCATAGCGAGCATCATTCTTTAGATCCAGCAGTCCTCACTTACAGGCTGGGCCTCGATGTGTTAGTGTCCTTAAGTCTCAGGTCAACCACTAGTTTATTTCTGGGATGGGTCTCAAGACAAAATACTAACAACGTTACATGCTGTTCCAGAGAGATAGAGGGTTTTATATATATACCAGAGAGAGAGAGAGAGAGAGAGAGAGAGAGAGAGAGAGAGAGAGAGAGAGAGAGAGAGAGAGGATACCATGTTCCAGGACTTTTTGTCAACCTGTCAACGGTCACATTACACTGACAGCACTGTCCGAACAGTAGGGAGAAGAGCGACCTGATCGGTATAGAAACATGGGATTCGCGATTAGAATTCGTGCGCCCTACCAACTCAACTTCCTCGCTCCCCTCCCCATTCTCTGGAAGCACTGGTTAGATCTTGGCGAGTGAGCTCTACTCTAAAGTCTGACAAGACTTTAGTGTCTGCCTCCGTCGGCGTGCCGTCCTAACTAGGTCAGTGTGCGAGCTCTGGGCACGAGGTTAGAGAACTGTCGCTGCAGTTCGGCCACTTGTGGCGGAATCTTTCCAACCCTCTCCACACATACCCACTTAAGTTCAATCACCTACTTCCTCTTCACATTGCGCATGCGTGATAAACTAAAGAGGAGATGCGACGTGTTTTTCCGGCGGTGACTATCGCTCTCTGTAATGAACACAGTAAAGATCACAGATTTTTTTTTATTCATAGCAATCTATGGTAAAGACTAAGAAGAGCTGTGTGCTTGCCATTAAATATTGAAGTGTTATGAGAACGGCATCTCTGAGCGCCAGACGTAGAACAATCCATTGGTTTTCCCTGCGGGAGAGAAACTGAGAGACAAGCAAACATTTTTTTTAGGATTTACATTCAACTTTTAAATATAAACTGTTAGCTTTGTTGCTTCCACTAAGATCGAGGCCAGTTTTGGAATCCATCTAGAATATAGCCTATATGTGCTTAACACCAAACAACAAATCTGTAGAGATAAAAAGGAGCCAGGGGCGGATGCTGAAGCATAAAATGTTGAGTTTGATCTTAAACATAACTTGTGGCTCTGTGACTACGTGAAATGTACTCCCATAACAAATATTTGAAGGAGGTAAAATTGTCCCAAAGATAAATACTGAAATTGGAGAATAAAACTGAAAACTAAGGCATGTATTGGTTTTGAATATACAACTACATTGTGGGAAAAACACCCAGATGATAAAGTTCAGTAGATATAAATAGTATCAGTATTGAAGTAGAGGGGAGATTCGGAAAATGCAACGAAGAGCAACAGTAGAGCAAGTGTTTTAGGTGCTTAAAAACAACAGGTCAATCTTTTATCTCCAATCCTTTAAATGCTTTCGTTGCATTAAAAGGAGTGCACTTTTTAAATTTCCCCTCGAGAGGTGAATAAAGATTTATGTTTTCTGTATTCTGATAAATACACATAATTATTATGAAACACAGAGAAAACAACTCCCTCAATAAAGTTTTTGAGCCAATCTCCCAGCGCAAGTGAGATATAGCCTACCTCAGAACTCCCTAGTCCCTAGTCATAACTTGGTCGCTGAGAGCAAAGGTTCAAATGTACATATTCATTGCTATTTTCCTTCATGTTTCAGATCTTGGTTCAAATCTAGAAGATTCTACGTACTCCTTGTTCACTGCCTGATACTGGTTGAAAACAAGTACGGTTTAAATATGACACATGCACTGTCAGCGATTTCAGTGAGTGAGTTTGTTTTTTAAGGCACCATTGTTTTGCTCTCTTTGTTCCTCCTTTTTAAAACCACTGCACAGCATGCAACGTGGATCAAACTGTAAGTCTTTCACTGCACATTCTGTTCTTCTACACCTCAGCCCGAAAACGCAACAAAAGAAGGAAGAGGCGGCCAGATTTAGCTCTCAGATCAATCTGAAAACGGGAAAGCCCGCCTGCGTGGCATTATGCGCAGTTGCGCACCGCTTGCAAACAGCGCGGCAGAGTAAACACAATAGAGACCAAGCGCCAGGAGATCAAATGGCAAGCTTGTCTGGGGCTTTAGCGAACATGGCCCAGTTTCTAGACACAGTTCACGCCATTAATTAAAAAATCTTTAGCCAGGTACAGCGCGTTCTGTGATGTGTAGATCTCAAGTGCGGCGGTGAGTGAGATGCCGTGAGCTTCAAACAGCCAGCACACACCGAGATTACTCCGCGGACGCCATTTTGAGGAGGAAGGCAGAACTGCCAACACAGCCGTCCAGATTTTAGTGGACACTAAGAAGGCAGAAAAGTGTCGGAAAAACGTCCATACAAACACGTTTTGCCGGCAGATTGTCAGCTCTGGAGAGGTCATTGTATCCCGTGCAGACAATGCCCGGGGAGCAATCAGCAAACAATGTCCTTGGCAGCGCGTAAAAGTACATCCAGATCCGGGTGTCCCGCTAGCTGGCGCGTGGGGCTTGGTTGGTTGGTTTTGTTGTTGTTTATTTGGGGGGAGGTGTAGGGGGGCTGTCTGAGTGTCTGTGCAAGTGAGAGGGGAAATAGGGAATCGTGGAGAGGCACATCCAGGGGTAAAACTGGGGGGTGTATGAATATATACACACCTCCCTGGTGGTCACAGTGTGGAAGTCTGGCTGAAGGAAGGAGTAGGAGGCAGGAGGAAGGAGGCAGGAGGTAGGAGGCAGGAGGAAGGAGGCAGGAGGCAGGAGGTAGGAGGCAGGAGGAAGGAGGCAGGAGGAAGGAGGAAAGAGGCAGGAGGAGGAAGGAGGGAGGTAGGAGGCAGGAGGAGGGAGGTAGGAGGAAGGAGGCAGGAGGAAGGAGGCAGGAGGAAGGAGGAAAGAGGCAGGAGGAGGAAGGAGGGAGGGTGGAGGTAGGAGGAGGAAGGAGGGAGGTAGGAGGCAGGAGGAGGGAGGTAGGAGGAGGGAGGCAGAAGGAGGGAGGTAGGAGGCAGGAGGAGGAAGGAGGGAGGTAGGAGGCAGAAGGAGGGAGTTAGGAGGCAGGAGGAAGGAGGGAGGTAGGAGGAGGAAGGAGGGAGGTAGGAGGAAGGAGGATGGAGGCAGGAGGATGGAGGCAAGAGGAGGAAAGAGGCAGGAGGAAAGAGGCAGGAGGAGGAAAGAGGCAGGAGGAGGAAGGAGGGAGGAAGGAGGTAGGAGGAGAAAGGAAGGAGGTAGGAGGCAGAAGGAAGGAGGAAGGAAGGACACAGGAGGCAGCCATTGTTGTGGATGCACCAGTACAGACCTCGCGACCCACACGTCGCTAACCGTTGACGTCATGAACCCCCATTTGGCATAGGTATTTCTGATCGCTCTTTGCGACCGTCAGTCTTGGATAGAGCTCTGAACGCCGGTGCGGACTCCTTTACGTACCGTCTTTGTTTTCCCTAACGAGCCAATTATCGCAGAGTCCCTGGTAGCTGCACCAGGGAAAAGCAACCCCCGTATTTTCTCGGGTCAGTCTGACTTTCCCCACTACAACCATGACAGCTGCTGCGGAAAAGGCAGGTTTAATAAACATGTAGGTAAAAAAAAAAATGCAACAAAATACAACAACAACAAGCAAATAATTGAAAAAACGGGAAAATCCAGCGAAGGATGGAACCTCCACTTGATGACACGACGCTGAGAAATCCCAGAATCCCAGCACGATCCCCACAGAGTAGCGCTTCAAGGCCAACATGATCAGAGCGAGGTAGCACCGCGAGCAAGTTTACTAAGGGAAGGTGAGGGTACTCTGTAGATGGTTGAGTTGGTTTAACGTCCAACATTAGCACTATAGAGGCTATATTGTGGATGGGCTCCAAGACTGACGTCTGGTAATTTTATGTTCTGCCAGGGGACACCATGACTTCTGTCTCAGCCGGCTACATTATACTGACTGCGATCTAACCTGTAACAGACGAAATCGCCAGGACTCGAACCACGGACCTATTGCGTTGGAAGCCGATGGTCTACCCCTGGGCTACCGCATAATAAGCATATAATGAGGTACAACTAAGGAGAAAAATATATAGATGACAAGCTAGATATATAGACATATAGATAAATAAATAGATAGATAGATAGATAGATAGATAGATAGATAGATAGATAGATAGATAGATAGATGGACAGGAAGATATAAAGGTAGATAGTTACACATAGCGATACATAAATATATAGATAGAGGTAAGTAAAGGTATATAATAGGAAATAAAAGGCATAATTATAATCTAGTGTATTAAGTCGTTATAAGCCGTAAGTATATACTGGGGTGTTAAAAAACTCAGGTGTGTTCAGAGGTAAACGAACAGGAGAAACAAGTTTGGATTGGAAGAAGAAAAAAACTCTCACATAAAAATCAAAAACACATTCAGGCACATTCCAGTAACCATTGCTGCGTTCTTGCTGATTACAGGAATGTTTGAAATTTCTCATCTCTCTCTCTCTCTCTCTCTCTCTCTCTCTCTCTCTCTCTCTCTCTCTCTCTCTCTCTCTCCTCTTTCCCCCTCTCTCTCCTGTATCTCTCCCTACCTCTTTCTCTCTCTCATGTATCTCTCTATTTGTTTCCCACTATATCTCTCCCTCTATTTTTCTTTCTCCCTCACGTCCCTGTACTCTCCCCTTCCACTGAGTCTACACTTTCCTTCTCACAAGTCAAACTCAATCCAATTCCAATTTCCAATTTCGGGGAAAAAAAACAACTAAAGAGAGAGAGAAAACAAAAACCAATTACCACAGAGGGGGCCATCTCTCTCTCCCTGTTTGTGGAAGATCTAGATCTCCAAATCGAGGCCCAGGTTTCTCGGAGCCAACCTCTCCAGGTCGTGGGTGGCCAGTGCAAGGTGACTGACCTAGATTCGACAGGCAGCCAGCCCAGGTCGGCGCGGACTGAATTAGTCTCAGTGAGCCTGGCACTCTACAGGCACTCTCCTGGCACTGTCATGGCGGCTCACCGGGCTCAGTCCAATGGTCCTCCTCCTCCTCCTCCTCCTCCTCTTCCTTCTTCTTTTTCTTCTTCTTCTTCTTCTTCTTCTTCTTCTTCTTCTTCTTCTTCTTCTTCTTCTTCTTCTTCTTCTTCTTCTTCTTCTCTCTCTCTCTCTCTCTCTCTCTCTCTCTCTCCATACTAAACTTAACTCTGCTTCTATTACAACTACAAGAGGGTTGGCATTTACCCAGCTGTTTGTTTCGTCGACCATGATTACCCTTGGCCAACAACTTGATTCTTTTTTCTCTGGTCACCATGGAAACTCAAAGAAGACATTTGAAAATACCACCCACCACTCTCCTGGGTATTTGTTATCGTCTCACGTTGCCATGTTTCATCAAGGAAGACTTAAGTTTTCCCACCACAAACAGTTATACAAGTTAAGGTCTAAGACAGTAGTCTGCGATTAATTGACATACATTTTTCATTTTTTTTCTTTTATCGATAACATAATTAGTTTCTTAAACAAAAAGACACTATAATGCCAAGCACTCCGTCAGACGAAACACTGCGAGTTCTGGACATATCTTCGAACACGACACACTTCTCAGTTCTGCCTGGACCCTCAAAGTCATCCTGTAATCCCTTCCATCATTATTACAAGTTTTCGTTTTGGATTTCGCCGAGGCCAAAACGGTTTTAAAATTTAAACGGTGCACACGCAGCACGCAAAAAACAGATTCCATTGGACGCACTTTCCCTCACCAAAATCACGGGTGAGACGACACAGGTTGGTATGATTAGCATGCATTCCTTCCCCCTCATTATCATCATCAGGATCATCATTACAACCATTAGTTCGAGTTCTGGCAGCCAAAATCATTTTTATTCCCAGAGTTTGGTTTAAGTTGGCCAAACCTGAATGTTAAGTTACTGCTGGGGAACCATAGATCTAGCTGCGATGGATACAACTGAAGAGATGGCTGCCATCAATCTAACGTTACAGGCGAGGTGGGAGGAGTCGCGGCCAATGTGTATCATTGTGTATCATTCCTGCCACGATACAGCTACACAGCCTGTGTGCCAGGATTCATGGGGATAAAACTCATCCATCTGTAAGAGATCTATCTTTATACCTCCCCATCCTCAATCTAATTTTTCCATATCGAACCTTCTTTCAATCTATCTACGTTACTCGAACTTTTTAATCGCTCTCTTTAGAAAAGCAAAACATTCCTTAACATTCTGTCTTTTCTTGGTATTCTTTCTGTCTCTGTCTCTGCCATTGCCTCTCTCTCTCTCTCCCTCTCTCTCTCGCTCGCTCTCTCTCTCTTTCTCTCTCTCTCGCTCTCTCTCTCTCTCTCCCCCTCTCTATCCCTCTCTCTCCACCGTACCATGCTAAGAAATTCCGCACTCACCAGGCCAGGCGGTAAACACACCAGGACTCAACACTCAACACCAAACAGCAGGAAGATCAGCGCAGCCAATTCGGCACCGAGAGTTTCACGTTTTTACCCAAACAGCGCGAGCAGCAGAACGAAAACAAAATTTAACAACTAGATATCTACATCTAGATCTACATTCCACTACATTAGGAGGCGCAGGGAGACAGCAATGTGTGAGACTAAATCACGCGTCAGGGTTCGTATCACTGGCCCATATTGGCAAATATTCTAGATCTACATCGTATAGAGATCGGATATAAAATTAGCAGGTGGCATACTAGAAAAGGGGGGGGGTGTCCACTAAGAGAGATTCAGAGACAGTGATTAAGAGAGAGAAAGATAGGGAGACAGATAGATAGATAGATAGATAGAGAGAGAGAGAGGGAGGAAGGAGAGAAAGAAAGGGAGAAAGGAGAGAGAGAACGGGAGAAAGGGGAGAAAGAGGGAGGGAGAGAGAGAGAGAGAGAGAGAGAGAGAGAGAGAGAGAGAGAGAGAGAGAGAGAGAGAGAGAGAGAGAGAGAGAGAGAGAGAGAGAGAGAGAGAGAGAGAGAGAGAGAGAGAGAGACAAACAGGGAAATATGACTTAGAGCAGGCTAAGATTGTTACAGGAAGAAAAAATAAAGAAAGATCGACATAACAATTATTTATAAGCGCCAGCAAAAGTATAAAAAAAAAAGAACACCAGGCGACCAGATGATATGAAAGAGAAAAAAAAAGATTCTGCGTTATAACCAGAATGCAAAGCAGTGCGGATGTGGACAGACAGACGGGCAGACTTGGAGTAAAACGATTATTCAAGAACGAAAAATAATGGCACGCCACGAGCGCATGAGAGAACCGGGCGGTCGACAAAAAAAT
Organism: Elysia chlorotica; assembly: GCA_003991915.1. Taxonomy (NCBI): domain Eukaryota; kingdom Metazoa; phylum Mollusca; class Gastropoda; family Plakobranchidae; genus Elysia; species Elysia chlorotica. The sequence goes on from RQTK01000245.1 coordinate 413,506, forward strand.
CGATACATCCCAGACAGACTGGGACTTGTGCGGCTTCCAGGATTACTATTTTGACTTCCCGTGAAACCCCACTGCTTCCGGTCCTCTATTACTTTATGATGGCAGCTCTTCCTGTTATTCCCAGCTTTAAAAAATGGCTTTTTCATCTTTGTTGTCTCTCCAACAAGTTGGAATATTTCATCAGCTATAAGTATAAAAACCACAACGGGTGATTTTTTATTATCATTATTTTCTTTTCCTTAATTTTATTTAGTGTCGCACAGAATATTCCTCTTTTAGTCCTTTCCTTCGGACATTTATCAAAAAGTCGATGTTTGTTTGTTTGTTATATATAGAGACATTTTTTTTCAACGGGGCCCCGTGTCCTAAACCGTTGTCTTGCCGCTTCTAATGTTCTAATGGCCTTCACAGGTCAACACTGGTGACTAACTTAAGTGATTGAGCCTACATACCCATCCTTAGTTATCAACACACAGGGAGGGCATGGTTGGTATTCAATTCCACTTGATCAGAGACCGATTTAGCTCAAGTACAAATGATTGATAACGGATGACGTGTGTGTGCAGCTAAACGTTCATAACTTGGAGATTAAGAAGAAGCAAAACAAAAGTTACTCACTCCTGACTTGTGCGACGCGTCAGAAGAAGGTGGAAAACAAAAGCTAGTGAGTAGAGAGCTGTGTGGGTCACAAACCACTGTGTCTAAGTCAAGGGAGACAAGACAGAACCTCAAGGTATTTGCTTTAGAAGATAGCGCGTGTAACGGGATAGGGGGAGGCCAGGAAGGCAAACATGGGACGCGGGTGAGGTACTAACAGGAGGAGTCCTTTTAGCAAGGACACAAACTGCTGACAAGCGAGAATATTGGTCAGAATAGGGCGATGAAGAGAGGGAAAAGGAGGAGAAGAGGGTAATAAAAAGAGAGGGAAATGGAGGAGGGAAAATATATAAAGAGAAGATGGAGGAGGAGCGATCAGATAAAGAGAGGGAAATGAAGCAGGAACAAAGGAAATGGATAGAAAGAGAGAGAGAGAGAGAGAGAGAGAGAGAGAGAGAGAGAGAGATGAGATGGCGGAGGGGATAATTATGAAGAAGATAATCTGTCCAATGTCAACAGAAAAATGAATAACGAAATAAAGTAGTCTAGCCATAAACACAAAGCTTATCATGCAGGAATTTCCTGTTGTTTGAAGTACAGTGTATGTAATCAGTGGAGACTGATTTGATGTATGTGATGCTTTTTATCATTTGCGCTAAAACCATGAAAAAATCACTTGAGAAAAGTTGAAATGACATTAGGTGTTCGATAACTCGCTTCAATTGGTGCTATCTCTGTACCATCCCCAAGGACCCCCCTCCCCCCAATTTTCACATATTTGAGACGCCATTGAATCCACATTATAATTTTAATTGTTATCTTTGCAGCATCAGCACTCGAAGGTTAAAAAACTACTAAAGGAAGGATCCTTATCCCCATAGATAAAATATATTTTTTTTTAATTTTCGAGGAAAGTCCAATGACATACTCTTGTCCAAGGGCAAAGGACACCTACACTCAAACTTTGGTAGTTCGCGTAATTTACACAACAATGTGGTAGAAACGGCATGACATGATATAAAGGAGGAGGTATCGTGAAGAGATTTTAATGGATAGATAGGTATATAGATAGATGGTTAGATATACGCATGCATTTCCTGTTGTTTCAAGTACAGTGTAGGTAATCAGTGGAGACTGATTTGATGTATGTGATGCTTTTTTATCACTGGCGCTAAAACCTTGAAAAAGATCACTTGTGAAAAGTTGAAATGACATTAGGTGTTTGATAACTCACTAACTA